>JARHVA010008868.1:135000-242500 GCA_037957365.1 Torreya grandis | reverse complement strand
CTAGTATGTAAGCATGGATCTTTAGTATATGCTTGGATAAGAAGTTGAGAAATTTTATAAATGATTAGATCATGTTGATGTGTCATATCAAAGGTTAGTGGTGATTATACATCTTGTGTGAATAAGTGGAATTCATCTAGTAGTCTATAGTTTTCATCTAGACAATTTGGGTCTAGTGGTATAAAATCTAAGTAGGTAGTTTGCTAACATCATAATTACCATGTGTGGATGAGTTAAGGGGAGTTGGTCATATGTTTTTGATCACATTGGTCCCTAGTTTATATGCCCTAAATTTCAGGTCATGTGATGAAGTGTGATAAAATATATACAATTGAAAATTTGGGCTCCCAAGTAGTTTGATAGTATTTTCCCATACTCAGCAAAATTTGTAATGTGGTAAGAAGAATTGAGTAAGCATTTTGATGATGTTAAATTTCACACATGTGGAATTTTTACAAGAATTTTATCGTATGGGTTTATTTATTTTCATACCTAGTTGATTTTAGATAAATTTTAGGTCTTGTAAAGAAGCGTATTAAAATCTATGCATGTGAAAAGTTGGCCTTTCCAGATAATTCTTGACATAATTAGTTTTGTGGGAGAAAAATCTGAGTCTATAGATTAATGGAGTTTTATCTCACATGTGTAAAGTTTTTTGGATAATATTTTTATATGGTTGGATTATCCTATGTTAGGAGATCATATGGTCTAAGTTTTAGAACATGTACTTGAGCGAAGAAAAATATATGATTGTGCAAATTTGGCCTTCCAAGTAGATAGCAATGTTCCCCATACCTAGTCTATTTTGGATGATGTTAAATAACCAGATGGAGATATAATGTCTTGAAATATGTCACCTAGTGAAGATATATAGTACATACCAATTCAAATACATTAAATTTTTCATTGGTTAATAAATTTAAATATCGAGCTCCTTACAAAAGGATCAATAGAGCGTGTTTATTCCAAGATGTCTAAAAGCAATGAGACAAGGACAAGTGCTCAATGTTTAACAATTAAAGTGATCACAATTCATGTGATGGTGACATGTTTTAGGATCATAGGGTTTTTAATCAAGATCAATTGGTGATTACTATGAGATAAATTCTTGACTAATTCACAAAGATCGATGATGTGCGTTGAGTCAATATTACAAGAGTACATGAGATGAGGTCAACATGTTCAATGTTTAAAATCTGGCATTGATGCACTATGAGTTGAATTTTATAAAAGATCAAAGATCTGATATTTATATAAATAAATGAGGACATGAGATACGATAATAGTGTTTGATCCTTAACTGTGATCATTTGGATTTAAATATTTAAATTTGTGAAGGAAAAACTAGTGCTTAATTTTTGTGTTATATCTTTCAATATATGAGAAATTTAACCATGCTGTAAACATAAAATTTATGATATAATCCAAGGTGCATTTAAAAATATCAATTTTATGGCCTAATTTTTAGTACAGTCAAAGTTATTAAGCTCCAAAGTTGACTGTGTTCATTCATGCTCTGCAAGTAACACAAGAAGGGTAATTAAGTTGTTCATGATGATATTTTGATGATTTAAGATGAATTATCTCTTTGGGAGTGTTTTATACTCCATGAGGATTATTTATGTGAATTATGAAGGTTTTAAAAATAATATGTGATATGAAAAAATCCTTAAAAAGTGTGTGTTTGTTCATGGTGATTATGTGCATAGAATGTTATTTGAGAAGATTGTGATTTAACATTAAAGTGTTTTGGTGATTTTGATAATATGAGGATGTCAAAGGGGTCATTTAGAATGGTGTTATGAATTTGGAAGTGGTCATTTATTCTTATTTTTCTTAGATAAGTGTTAAAGAGGTGTATTGGTCTTCATAGGACATAAAAGTGTGTTAGGGCTATTTGAATGAGAGTTGTGCTTAAGTGTGACCCATGTTAGATACCTTAAGGGTGAAGGAATATATTAAAGCCTAAAAGGAAATATCATATACTTGTTAATTCATGAATGATCTATATATAATTAAACTAACTATGATAGTTTCAAGACTTAAATGAAAGACTTGTGAGTAAGTGCTCAAAATGAAGGCTTGTATGAATGTGGAGCCAAGTGAAGGAGAGAACATTTGAAAAATAAGGTGAAATTCAATGAGGTCTAGTAGAGAGAGAAGAGGATTAGACATTATTATCTAAACAAGGTGATGAAGGTGATCACATAGGTCATTGGACCTAATAAGCCTAGAAGTGGCAAAATGAGTGAGTATGCTCAAGAGGTTATTTCAAAGAGTGTGTGTGGTGAGTTAAGGAAAGGTGAAAGATATGTGTTTTCCTAGTGGATGGGTTGAAGGGTATATTAGTTTGATGATGGTGTGTATGACCTATAGGTTATATTTCTTATGTCATAACATTACTCTTATAGGTTTGTTGATTATGTATGAGTAGAGAAGAGTGGAAGGATCCAAAAGGTGGTTTTGTATGAATTATGAGTGTGAGAAGAAGTGAAATGGGTTTTGTTATTATGGTCCCATCATAAAGTGTACAATACATCAGTTAAAGGTGGAGGTGTTAAAATGAGGGTCTAAATGACTTGGTCTTCCTTAGGGGTAGTTACTCCTTGTGAAGTAGGTGTTTCACTAAAGGCCTTTGGTTAGAAGGACTTGATCAAGGTTTATTTTCTAAAGGAATTAACCAATCTCTTATTTGTAATATATTATAGGACAATTAGTCCATGTGTTATTGGATTGAGAGTGGGTTTTATTCCCAATGAGGGTGTTTTAGTGGAACTATGTGTTGTGAGTTTGATCTAGTGTATGTATTGAATGAATGAGCTCTCTTGTTATTATTACTTGATCAATTTGATATATGTTGATTATTTAATAGTTTTAAAGGATTGGAATTGAAATTGAAATACTTGAGCTCATTGATTCACCACCCCTCTCAATAGTATTATTCAAAAACATACATAAGAACCAATACATCTAGATCCAAGGTGGTTTGAATGGGTCCTACCCTCTATGTGAACCATGAAGCTAGTACTTTGCCCTCATCTAGTTTAGGTTATGCCTCACCACCATATGGTGTCCTTAACCATGTAATCAGGAGCCTATCATAGGTGTAAGACATGAGTAGACTAAGTTGTGTCTATCTGCTTGAACTTATGTATTGGATGTGATCTATCTCCTGGTATAATCCACCTAGGATACACTAGACCCAAGCAAATGTTTATCCTCCCTTAGGTCATTGGATAACTCCTATCTATGAAAGTGGTAGCCATCCTATACTCTAGCTAGTATAGAGCTTACTGGTTATAGTCCTTGCTATCACTATCTAAAGAGTTTGAAACCTTGGTGATTACTATGTGATTTGTACTCCATGCTTATTTTTCTATGGGTAGGGTCCTACCAAGTAAAGATATATTATTGATACATCCTAAATTTATGGTATCTCTATCTCTCTTCCCCATTAGTTCTACCCTATAGAGTCTGTAGATGTCCTTAATGCTAAGGATGGCCTATAACTTAGTCCCTAGATGGAACACATGCCTCTCAATTACCCATGTAGTCAGTAATGCATTCACCAAATCTCCAGAGTAATGTAGTGAGGGTACATGTACTAGATGCCAAACTTACACTCCATAGGTAATCCTGGTCTACCACTAGTAGAACATCTACCTCCTCAACCAACCAAGTGGGATACCTCTCCTTACTGGTTTCTTCATATATCCCATCTAGTTATGTTGGCCTCTCTCTCACCTATGAAGGCTCTCCCTCCTCTATTAGGATAAATACTATATGTGTCTACACAATTAGGTAGATAGGTAAATGGATTAGTCAAATAGCCAAAAATTAAGTAAGAACAAGTAAAAAAAAATAATAAATTACTATGTTTTCTATTTATCTATTTTTTCTCCTTCCTTCCTCTTTTAGCCCCTTAAAGGACCACTTGAGTTATTTTAGGCTCTCTGAGGGTCTATTTGGCCCATTTATGACCAAGGCCATGAAATTTTGGGAAAATTCATGGCTTGGCTAGGCCAAGCCTTGACCTAGGGCCTCTTAGGGCATGGCTTACATTAGGATGCCTTGGGGAGCCCCAGGGCTTCTTATTTCTCCCTTTATGGAGCTCTATTTAGACCTCTTTTGGTTTTGATTACTCTATGACGTTGAGCCTATCATTTTGACTAATTTATATGTGAAATTCAACAATTGAATCATCTAGAATGAGTCAAAATGTGTTTAGGGCCTCACAAACCCCAAAAAAATTAGTAAATTTAACAAAATTCATTCATATAACTTACTCAGACCATCCTATGCATCTCTGATGCTCTCCAGTGTTCATGTATGATGTACTTGGGCTTTAGTTTCTTTTACAATCTCCTTTGGTTCTATAAAAGTGAAAATAAGTGTGAAAATGACCTCTTTTCTCTCTTTTGCCCTCTTTTTAGCCCCTTTTCTTGCTTTTTGTGGGCCCTTTTTGGGTTTTTTACCCATATTTGCATTTTGAACTATGAAACCTTCATATTAGAAGTTTTGGAAAATTTGATCAAATTATTAGCATCCATTTTTTAATCTGAGGGCTTCTTGGGCCCACTCTAGTCCCATTTTGGTTCCTAGGACCCCTTCTAGGTCCTTGTTGACCTTTCAAGCATGTGTCCCCTCTGATGGGCACCCACAGATAGAAGTTACCATGATTCTTGTAGTTAGTTATTTCACTAATTTTCCATAGTTAATATATTCTATCTCCCTCTCTCTTTTTCATCATGGTTGTAGATAGGGTTGATAGATAGCTACAATTGTTCAAGACTTGCTCTAATCTTTCCAATTGGTCTTTGTCTTCTCCAGGATTCTCCCCACTTTCCTTTGTTACCTCTCACCATGGTTGATGTTGTTCAAACCATTATGATTTTAGCTTTATTTCATTATTTTTTTCCCTCATGTAACTTTCTTACACTACTTCACTTTGAGATCACCTTTCTATAGTCAATGGTATTGGGTCCTTGACACCAATCATGGTGTAACTCTTAGTGGTTATTCACATTGATGGTAGCAGTTGGGGAAACCTAGGACTAGTATTTTTGGCTTGGGTTATTGATGATAAGTGGGGCCATGAGCTTGTTTCAAATAATTTATTACTTATTAATGAGATGAATAATTCTTGTTTATCTATTTTTTTTGTTTTTTTGTTTAATTTGAAAAGAGAGAAATTAGTTAAGGGTGTGTATAAGATCACCTATTGAATGTGTGCACATTAAATTCAAATTATTATGAGGATATCCACATTGGCTTGGGAGTATGACCTGCAAATAAGAAAACACTACCATAAAACTTATTTGTTAGACAAATAGATGGGTAGATTGCCTAGTGTGAGCTAGATCTTAGAAGTGAAAGATTTCTAAGAGGCTGCCAATCCATCTAATTTAAATACTTACGTTGTTAAATAAATGGAAATGAACTTTAATAAAATATAAAATAAAAAAAAACTAAAAATAACAAATAACTAAATTTGATTAAGAAAACTCCAAGCTTTACTAACATAACTAGAATAAACTAACTAGTGTGATTAATACTAATGCTAAAAATTAACTAAAGTAAGGTTGGGATTTTCGTTTGGAAAAGTGATAAGTGTTTAAAAAAATATGGTTTGGTGGGGTTTGGTACATGGTTAAGATTGTAGATAGACAAAGAGATGAATGGGTATATGGGTCAAAGGGTTAAGGAGGAAAAAGGGGTAAAAAGGGGTAAATGGGGCAAAAAGGTAAATGAGATAAATGAGATAAAAAGGAAGAGGTTAAGGGTTTAAGGGTATGGATGTAAATAAAATAAAAATATAAAGGAAAATAGAAAAATGAATACAAGAAATAAATAAATATTACCTTGCCTTCTTGAAGATGGTTGTTGATGGTGTAGTTGATGATGTTGTTAAAGATGGAATCCTATAGGAATTTTGGTAGAGCTTCATTGCGTTTAATTATTTTCTCCAAGATGATGATGATTTACTTAAAAAGTTCTCTTAAACCTACAAGATGAAATTATTCAACCAAAGATTAACCAACTTCACCATGGATGAAGGGGGAGGGTCATATTTATAGCATTTGATGTCAAGAAACATGCTAAAGGAATGGAATAGTGAAATGTGGTTCTATTTTATAAGTGGGATCATAAGTGGTCATGAAAGAAAAGGGAGTGAGATTATCACTTAGCTAATAGTTTCTAATTTGGTTGGTTTGTCTCCTAACTTGCTAAAGAGTCCAAAATGGAGTGGGAATCATCCACATGGGCTCATATGGGTCTAAAATACTTTCCACCCTCACTTCCATATTTTGGCTAAGTGCCCAAGAATTTTGGAACCATTTTCTAAGTGGGATAATAAGTGGTCATGAAATACAAGGGGGTGAGATTCCCACTTAGTTAATAGGTCTCCCACTTGGTCGATTTGTCTCCCAACTTGCTAAAGAGTCCAAATTGGAGTGAGAATCATGTACATGGGCTCATATGGGTCCAAAATAATTTCCAACACTCACTTTAGTATTTTCTCTAAGTTACCCATGAATTTTGACACCATTTTCCATGCATGAGGATGAAAACACATGTTCAATGATGGTCCCATAGGAAAAAATGCACCATACTTCAAAGGAGGCACCTTTTGGTGCTTAATGATGACATTAGGTACCTTATAGGAGGATCCTAGGTGGGTTATGATGTCCCACTTCAAGATACTCACTTTCAAGCCTTGGCACTTGCCATATCACCTTCCATGTCACTTTCCATGTCATCATGAATAGTGATAGTGGGTCCCATCATGAATAGTAATAGTGAATAATAATTTTGAATATTACTATGTGAAGAGTGATAGGAGAATAGTTATTTGGTTAGGTTAAGAGGTTTTGGTTAAGGTATAATAAGGTTTAGGGGGTTTTAGGGGGTCCCAAATATTTTAGATGTCTAGAATTGCAAATGTACAATTATCTAGTGTCTATATTTTCCCCCTTTTTATTATGTAGCTTTGAATTAACAAGCTACAAAACAAAAAATGGATCACTTGGTTGAAGGTCAAGATGACCCAAGTATGGGAGGAGGTATTCCCCTTCAAACTAGGAGTCAATGAGGAAAATAAGAATTAGATATAGTTTTGATAAGAGGTTGGTACAAAAAAAAGGTTTGGGCATTTGAAATGCAAATGTGCATACAAAATGTGACTAAGTGTGATAACCAAAATCACATAAAAATGAAAGTTGCCAAAGTCGGTAAAATAAGGGTCAAATTTTAAGAGATAAGTGACCAGTGTACTGCATGACCACAACTATGATTGGGCACATTGGTAATTCTTAGATAAGGTCTATGTTATTCACAAGTATCCAAGCTAGGAAGTGCTCCCTTGAAAAAAACAAATGGTTTAATTGTGCACTAGGTGGTGCAAATTCAAATGTTCAACATAGAAAGATTGTTTGGTGTGGTGCAAAGGACCAAGGCAAGGTTATTGTAAAAATATGCAACACTTCGAGTATAAATGGCCAATGTCAAGGTGGAGAAAGTTGAATGGGTTGGGATGGGTTGGTAGGGTGGTTGAGTTGAATCCAAATGCACTACACCAAATGGACATTGCTTACATATTTGTATGGAAAAAATATCCAAAATAAATTCAAACTTGATGTAGTTCTTTAGTGGATATCAGATGGGTTTCCCTAATGTGATATACCACATGGTTAGGTTTTGGTTGATAGTTTGGTAATGGTGAAGTGTTATGGTATATATTGGTTAATAGTCACCATAATAATTCCACATGCATTAGGAGGAGAAAATATAGATGGGCAAGCTAGGGTAAATAAGTCACTAACAAAAGATTAAGCACTACAAATGTCTTATGATGGAGCTAAGCCAAAGAAGAGGTGCCTTTCTAAGGAGATTAGTCCTTCTAAAACTATGTGAGGGTATAAGCATATTGATATTTTTATCACTACATGCTAAGTTTTAAGAGATGGGTTCTATCAGGATCTACATAGTCTATTTTGTAAAAGCCCATTATCAATATGAGCCAGGTTGTATGGGTGGTAGTGAAGTGACTATTTGTAAATAATTTCTTTGATGGCTAAGTAGATTCTATGAGGTAGAAAATTGGTATCATGGTGAGTGATAGAGTTTGGACCTTTCCTTACTCAAGAGATACATGGGTGGGCTGAATAGAAGGTTTCCATGTCTACATCCTCTGTCTCATTACCTCAAAACCAATGACTTTCGGTTTTACTCAAAAGAGGTTCTGCTAGGAGGGAGATACATGGTCCAAGATATTGGTTATATAATTGGATAAGATAGTGTTTCACATGTGATGGATGCTTTGTTAGGTGGCATAAAAAAATCTATCATGTTCAAAAACCATAAGTTTAGGACATGGAATAGTGGAATCATAGCAGAAAGTGTTTGGATGTTATCACCACCATCAACAATAGTAGTTTCAAAGGTGTGACCATTCGAGCAAGCCATGGCTCAAAGATAATTTATGTTAACCAGCGTAAAGGTGATAATAATAAAAATGAGAACTAGGCCCACAAGGACTATAGGATGACAAAGAAAGTAAAGACATCAGATGTAGATCAAATGATAAGGGCAAAAAAATGACATCATGATGATGCATAATGACTTTATCAAGATGACCAATTAAATTGAGGGCCACATGCCCACATAAAAAGGTAATTAGAAATGACCATTTCAAGTGGTAAGACTATTAAAGGAAATCAATGATGGCATAGGACCCTTCCCATCAATGGAATGGATAATCATGTTCGTGATGAAGAATGGTCAATTATTCTATTGAAAGAAGCATGCTAGGGATGAATTTCTATCATGAAGTTTTTGGTTTTTTAGGTTTCAGATAGTGTAGACAACTATACAAGGATGAATATGGTGAATAATGAGAATAATGGTAGAGATAATTAGCAACCCCTACGACCCAAAATAATCAATATGGTGAATGTTCATATTAACTAAATATTGTAACTTATAATGGCAATAATGGAAGCATTATCAAACTAATAACAAGAGGAAAGGCACCCACAACCTAAGATTGAGTCTAGATTCTTACTTCTTCACTAGTAAAGAAGGTGAGAATTTTATTGCAGAAGATGTAAGGCTGAGGAAGATGATCATCAGCCTATTAATGGAGGGAACCCTCACTATTTAGGGGGATGCACATTAAGGTGACAAGAGGTAGCACATATGCAAGAAGAAATACCAGAGCAAAGGGATGTAATGTCTATAATGGTTAAGTACAGTGAAGGACCCAAAGTATAATATGACTCTCACACTATGGGAATGAATTTAGAAGAAGAGAAAAAAGTATGTCCTTTAATGGCTAGTAATAAAGGGAACATTATAGATGTTCGTTCAAGGAGTAATCAAGTAGAAAGATGGTTGAACACAAATCTATAGTCACCATATAATCATCCTAATGCTTAGCTAGGAAAATAATGTATGTATATGTCTTAGGTGAGGTGTGTATAGTCTGATAACTTTGTATGTGTCATGTGACTCCTTGAACCCTAAATAAAATATTTCACAGTTTATGTTAAACATCTACAAAATTTGTTAGATGTCATTGTTTGAATGTTATTATGCTTAGGGTTATGTGGGTACTCATGAATGTTATGGTTATGTTTATTGTAATATCATTTAAGGTAAAGTAGATGAGGTAAGGAAAATAAAAAACATTAAAATGGTAAAGTGAAGAATATAATCAAGAGACAAATACTCTAATGAAAATATAAACTAGGCACATTAAGATAAAAAGAGGGTATGATGTTTCTTATTTGACAAGAATGAAAAATAGTTCCAAAGTGGGATTGGATTAATAAACATAATCCATATGAATGTGGAACATAAACATGATTTGAAGGAGAAAAAAAGGTGTGTTTATCACACTCTATTATGTATACTAAAAATGTGTAGATGGTTTAAAGGGGGAAGAGGTGATGGATATGTTTAAGGTAGTAGTTGGATAGGTACAAAAGGAGGACCCATGCATAATAGGAAAATACATCGAAGGAAGAAATGGATGCCCTAAAGTAGTGAACCTAACAAGATTTCATGTATTAAAGCAAGACATCAGAGGACATGAGGAAGCAAACATGCATATGTACGCATAATCAATATGACTCGTGATCACACTCTAATGAGTGAGAATCTAGAGTGCCAATGGGATAAATTAAAGGAGATCCAGTAAGGTATGAGGTGAAGGTGGACTAAGATATGGATGAAGATATAAGTAGAAAGGATAACATGGTCACAAATAAAGATGAAGGTGGAGAAGGATGGAAGGAACCAAGCATGGATATGGAGGAGGAAAAATAGAAGGTTAGGAAGAACAAGAAATGTCATCAAGGGAGATGATAAAAATGAAATGAAATGGAGAAAAGAGAAGAATAATAAAAGGTATAGGATGGGGTTTTAAGAAATGTACTAGAAAATGATAGATTGGAGAATTGAAAAGGATGGGGAAAGAAGTGTAACAATCATGAAGGGTAAGGGGAGGATGAGAAATAAAATAGGCCATGATTGAATTTAAAAGAGGTCTAAAAGAGACCAAAGAGAAAATAGTTTATATATGGTCATGAAAAAAAAGGAAACACATGAAATAAAAGGAAATAGGAGGACAAAAGAGTGAAATGAGGACAAAAAAAGGATGATAAGAGAGTGAAAAAGTATGTGATGATGTGACCAAGTAAACATGAATGATGATAGGCAAGGAGAAGAACACAAAGCAAAGAAGATGGAAATTTTGGAGATGAGAATGGGATGGAAAATGGGAAAGGGTTTAATAAAATTGAGAGGAATCAAAGGATGGGTGGATAAGAACTTGAAGAGATAAGGTATGTTTTAATTAGCTTCTTAGAAGATATTGACAAGCTGAATGGGTGGTTATAAGGGATTGAGAAGCCAAAAAGTGGTGAGGTGGTGAAGATATAGGGGAACATAATGAAAAGGAATGAGATGAGAATAAGGATGATAAGAATGAAAAGGAAGAATTGAAGTAGGGATATAGAGCATGGAAACTCACATAGGTGAAAAATATAAGTGAGTACCGAGATTAAAAGAGGAAAAGGGGAATCCAAATTGGAAAAGAATAGATAAGAATAAAAGGGAAATTGTGGAAGGCTTCTTTAAGGATGAACAACAAATTAGAAGTTAGTTATGGAGGAAAAAAATGGAAAAGGTGGGAAGAGTGGAAAATTGATAGAGAGTGGTGGCACATGTAAGAAAAAAATTGGATGTTAGAAGAAACAAAATAAATATAAAGCATGACAAATTAAAAATATGGGAAAGAGGAAATCAAGAACTAATAATTGGAGTGAATGTGGTTTAAAAGTAGTGAAAGAGAAGTAAGAAGGTGGTATCAAAGAAGAGAAGGAGGTAAAAGTGTCCATCAATGTGTAAGGGAATATGATGATGTGGAATTGGTGAGGAAAAGAGAATGAGGAAGAGGGTATGACATGTTTCCAAGGGCAAGGGGAAAGGATGAAGATAAAGGGGATAAAGGGCATGGTTGGTAAGAAGTAGAGAGAGGGACAAAAGAAATGAAAAATCGGTGGGAGAGTGAGCCATGAAGCATGCACACGGAAAGGTGATGGGGAAGAAAATGAAGTATAGTAGGTGGTGGATTTATGGGAGATAATAGGGGCTAAGGAGGAAGGATATAAATCCTTTTGTTAAAATATATTGACAACTTGAAGTTAAAGAGGTGGTAAAGAGATAGGTAGAGAAGTGGAAGAAAAGATATTAGGTGAGAAGAGAAAATAAAGGATGTGGTCAAGCTGAACACAGTAACTAAGAACTCCCTATATATTCCAAGAGACCTTAGGCCAATGTAGTTCTCTTAGCAATGGGGAAAAACAAAGAAGAATTATTAGATCATGTTAAAATATAAGGATGTTAGGAATAATCCAAAGCTTCCTTGACATAAGATGACCCAAGAAAAAATTTGTTGTTAGTAATGGAAATTAAAGAGAAGAGAAAGGGGAGGGTAATTATTTTTTATTGGCCAAACTACCCTTAGAAGTCAAGTAGTGCCTACATATTCCATGAACATTAAGCCAATGCAGTTTAACTAGGGTTGGAGAATGGTGCTCAAATGGGTTTCCCCAATTTGAAGGATCACATGGTCTAGTTTTGTTGAAGGTTTGTAAAGAAAGTGTGTGCATCAGAGGCAAGTTGGGGTTGCAAAGAAAGGTATCCCTAGAAGGTGGGTTGATTGATGCTAATTTTATTATGATTTTGTTTATGGTTTGTATGGATGATAGTGGTGGCACATAAGTAGGTTAGATGACCATACTAGATGTGGAAAAGACATGAAAAATCATGAGACATAGGTCCAATAGAATACATGACTCAATGAGGAGAGAATAAGAAATGAGGTGTAATGTTTTTTATTTAAAGGACAAAGTAAAATAAAACCCAAATTTGGATTGACTTAAGGAACATATGCCTTTTGAATGCTTCATGTTAGCATGCGTTGGTTGGTAAGAAAAATTCTTGATCACAATGTGCCAAGTAAGCTTAAAATACCTTGATTTATGATAGTATAAAGGGAATATGGGTGATAGGTGGTGTGAAGGATAAAGGGTAACACGTATGGTAACCTTATGTGGATAAATTTTCCCCTTCTATAGGTGACCTAATAATGATAATAGACAAGTCTATGTCATATGATAGATGTAGACCGATCGATGTGGGAAGTATACATATGACATATAATTGTGAATTCCATATTATTATGCTATTTGAGAACTAATTATGGATTTAAAGAATATTTATAATTTTATTTTATTGTGATAGTGGGTATTTTAATTTATTGATGTATATGGGAAGCTGATCAATGTGAAAAAATGCTAATAAATTGATCTATTTTTGACAAATTGGACTTGGTCATCCTTCACAGGAGTGGTCTAATTTTAGATGTTTTGGTTAATGCCCTTTGATAAATCTCCTTCAAGGGATAAATTTACCTTTAGTATAAGAAATTTTTATTTTATTTTTTGGAAACTATCTCTTAAGGGAACAGTCTGTAATGCTTAAAATATTGACCCAATTAATATTTTTGTATCCAAATTGTTTTTAGATGTGATGTTTTTAGATATGGATAAGTTTTATTAGGTTTAGAGGTTTACCTTTATGAGGGAAAAAGATTAACACAAGAGGGTTAAATGATAAGTGAAAGGAGGTGGTTTGAGAGATAATGACCATGGGATTCTATCTTGTTAGAGATGAGAAGTATCCATAAGAACCATGTTATGGGTAGAGCCATGGTACCCATATTTAGGATTAGGCTATGCTTGTGATGGTTAATCACAAGGTTCTATGTTTTAATCAATTTTTATAAAGAGGAGAAGAGGAATATGGGTGAATGTGAAAATCTTATTAATCAAGGGATGAGCTTAAGATAGACAAAAAGTGTGCTTGGTCATTCTTTAACAAAAGAAAGGATGTAGATGCAAAGCATTGAAATTCTCAGGTTATGGTTTTCCTTCAAGAGAGGATAAATGGTAAGCTCCATATCCATTTTTATGGGTTATGATGTAAGGTCCAAGCAATTTGAAATCAAAATTACCTTGTTTACTTATCTCCATGTTGGTCACATGTTGGTTTTCCTTGAGGACAAGGTCTCTAATATTGAAGTCTCACACTCTTAGGTGCTTGTTATAAGTGTAGTTGATACATTCTTGATAGATATGGAGGTAGATGAGGGGTGATAAATGACACTCATCAAGTAGATCAAACTGAGCTAAATGATGTTGACAATAATCTTATTCAAAAATAATATTTCACAAATGTATGCAAAGAGAGGGAATTTGGACTTCAAGAGGAAAGATGGCCTCTATTTTGAAGAATATAGAGAAAGGGGTATGACATGTAAAGTTTCAAATGCTAGTGTGATAGGCCCATAAAATGAATGAGAAGTTAAAGTGACAATCCTGACCTAAAGCACTGATGACTTTGGTTAACATTTTATTAAGGATTTCATTAGAGGCTTTTACATGTCCATTTGCTTATGGACGGTAAGGTGAGGAAAAGCTTAAGCTGATTCCAAATGCATCACATAGATATTAGAGTTTCTTGTTTTTGAAAGATTTTCCATTATCAATGATGATCTTATGAGGAACACCGAAGTGATAGATGATATGATGATTGATAATGTCAAAAATATTCTCCACTTTGGTCAAGGAAAGAGGAATAGATTCCACCCGCTTGGTGAATTATGTAGTGGCTATGATGATGGAACTATGCCATTGTGAAGAATAGGGGTTGATTTCACCAATGAGATTGAGCCCCCATTGTGAGAAAGGCCAAAATTATTTAGATACTTAGAGGCCATTAGCTAACTCATGATGTAAATTAGCATATTGTTGAAATTTAACAAACTTTTTTACATAATCACAATAGTGTTGGTTGAGGGTGAGCCAATATTAGCCAAGGCAAAGGATACATTTATTAACTACTAGACCACTAAAGTGTCCCCCATAGATCCCATCATGAATTTCTATGATGGCATGAAAAGCTTCATGGTTTCATAGGGAACAAAGAAGGAGACCATCAAAACCATGTTTTTAAAGGATTCCCCCTAGTATGATGTAATGAGAGGTACTCTAAACAAAGGTTCTTTGGGAATTCTTAGAGAGGTTGTTAGGAATGATGCCTAGATTGAGGTAGTTACAAGTTTGGTCATACCAAATGTTAGATGGGGATTCATCCACACTATCAATGGTAGGGAGCTTGGATTCGTTATAGGAGGGTGTGGTAAAATGATGAATGGTGACAAAGATTTTGGAGTTAGAAGGCTGAAAAGGGATATAGGAAGCAATGTAAGCCATTGTATCGATAAATTTGTTGGTAGATCAAGTAATAGATTGGACTAGGCAATGTTTGAATGCTAATCAAAGTTTAACAACTAAAAGTTTGTATTTTTATAAGACATTAGTCTTACTTTGATAGGTGCCATTGACCTAGTTGACCATGCGCTCAGAATCACCAAAGACATTAATTATCTTAATTACCAAGGCTAGAGTAGTTTGCAAACCTATGAATAGGGCTTCATACTCAGCCATATTATTGGTGTATTCAAAATTAAGTTTGAAATATAAAGGAAGGGGTTCACTATTAAAGGGGATATCAGCTCCCCCACCATGTTGGCACTTTGACCCATCAAAGAACATAGTCATTTGATAGGTTATGTCATCTTATGAAACAATATCAATGGATTCATCTAGAAATTCAAGAGGAAGAGGTTTGTATCTATCAAAGGTGCTTCAACCAATTGGTCGGTAATGACTTGACCTTTAATTTACTTTTTCTAAAGGAACTCAAGGTCAAGCTCTACTAAGATCATAAGCCACTTAGCCATACACTATTTTTGGTATGGTTTGAAATGCATGTACTTGAGTGGGTTGGTGTTGGTTATGACATTGGTTTTATGGTTTATAAGGTAGTGGTAGAGTTTGGGTCAATTAAAGTCAAATCCATGCAAAGTTTCTCAATATGGGTATACTTAGTCTCATATTCTACAAGTATGTGACTAATGTAGTACACAACTTGTTCTTTATGTTGTTCATCTCAGTGAGCCAACATTGATCCTAGGGAATGGTTGGTGCCAAATATATATGGATAAAAGGGGTGGTCATCCTTAGTAAGGGTAAGGATAGGTGGTGATAAAATGTATTTTTTGAGAGATTCAAGGGATTTTTGACAATCGCTATTCCACTTAAAATAGACATCCTTCTTCAAAAGGTAATGGAAAGGTTGGCACTAGTCTGAGAGATGGGAAATGTAATGGTGAATGAATTTTAGCTTTCCCTGTAGGCTATGGAGTTGCTTAAGCTTGGTATTAAGAGGCATCTCCAAGATTGCTTTGACTTGGTAAGGTCTACTTTGATTCCTTGAAGGGAGATGAAAAAGCCAAGAAGTTTTCCTGAAAGGACCCCAAAAACACATTTCATGGGTTTGAGTATAACATGGAAATGGATTAGGAATTCAAAGATAATGTTGAGAACTTTTAGATGATCTATATGAGATTTGGATTTTCCCAAGAGATTTTTGACATAGTCCTCTATGATGGTATGGATGAGGTCATTAAAGATGTAGGTCATGGATCACTGGTAGGTTGTATCAACACGATTTAACCCAAAAGCTATTAATCTATAGAAAAAATTTCCCCAAGGGGTGGTAAAGGTAGTTTTATGCTGATCTTTAGGAGCAATCAAGATCTAATTATAACTCAAAAACCCATCCATGAGAGATAACATCTTGTGGCTGGCTGTAAGATTAATAACCTAGTCCATACTAGGTAGATGAATGTCATCCTTAGGGTAAGTAAGTTTAGGATCATGAAATTCCACACGAATGCATAGAGCCTTAGTGGATTTGGTGATAGGTATGATATTTGATACCCATTGGGGGTAGTTAATGGGTTTAATGAGGTTTACATATATGAGATATTGAAGCTCTTCTTTGATGAGAAGGGCTAAGTGAGGATGTATGAATCAAAGATTATATTTAATAGGCTTAGATTCATGATGAATGACTATGTTATGGGTAGCAATGTTGGGGTCAATCTCAAATATATCATAATAACACCAATCAAATGTTATGTTGTGGTCTTGAAGGAAAGAATATAAGTATTAAAGTTCTTTGGCATCCATTGATTGGCCAAATTTGACAATGTAGGGGTCATCTAATGTTTCCAAGTTGATATCCATGGTGGATTCATTCAACATGGTCAAGGTGTCAAGAGGAAGGGATTTATGGATTGAAGAATCCAGGGAGCCAAGGTAGGTGAGATTAGAACCATCATCTTCATGATGGATGGTGTTGGTGGTAGGAGAATCATTTTATACCATTTTGGGATGAATGAGGGGAAGAGTTTTAGTTTGGACATCCTTTTAATAGCTCAGAGGGCCCAAAATAATAGTATTAGCTAAAAAAAACATTAGGAAGAATGATGTCAAAATCCTTAGACTTTGAAGGAGGTTGGTTGGTGAGGAGTGGATATCTTCTTCAAACATTTCAATAGGTTTGGGTGAATTGATGGGTTCTTAAGGTGGTACAAACCTAAGACCAAATAACTAATGATATTTTTGAGTTCTGATTGGAGGTAACTCATGAGGTCCTTGTTCATATCGACTAAGGCTAAATCCTTTCTAGGTGCACTTGTGAAGATATAATTTAGTGAATGTTGGTTTTTCAAGGTAGGCAAAGTTAGAGGTAAATGGTCAGATAGAAGAGGTAGTGGTAGGAGAAATAAATGGTTGATCAAGTCCCCCATATATGAAGTTCATTTTATGGTTGGGGGGATCGAAAGGGATGATGGTTTTGATGTTAGGCTCATAGGAAGGGTCAGGCTTGAGGTTCCCATATTCTTGAAGAGTAGGGAAAGAATCTAACTCTATAAGTTGATATTATCCTAACATGAATAATTGTAACATAGATCCCAAGGTCTCCTCTATGGGGATCTATGAAGAAAGGATGGATGAGTTAGTTGACATTTTATCAATGGTTGGTAGTTGGGGTGTAACTACTGAAAGTGCATTAGATGGGTGTATGAGGACATCATTAGGAAGTAGGTCATGTTTCATGGTGAGAAGAGATTTGGGTCTACTTGGATATTGATGACCTAACCCTCATGCTCAAACTTAATGGATCAATGGACGGTAGAGGGAACACATTCCATGGAGTGAATCTAAAGTCATCCAAATAAGATGTATTAATATTATCCTTCCACAACATAGAAGAGTTCATGGAGTGTGCAAGGTCTTATATGGATATGAAGGATGATGGTTTCGAAGGTAGTGTCCATAGTGTCATTAAAGGATTAGAGGACCACTTTAGATGCTAATATGATATTTTTTAATAAGTTGAGTTGGTTGTAAGTAGAAGAGGATACGATGTTAATGCTAGCTACCCCATCAATCATCAATCATTTGACATAGGTTTGGTTGTTTTAAGTGATAATAAAGAGTGGGGGATCTGTCTCGTCGAGGTGGATGAAAGGTATATCTAAATTCTTAAAGGTGACAAGGTTGGAAGTTTAAAGGGCACCAATAAAGGCAACTAGAGGTTGAGGGTCATTAGGTTGGACCTTGATGGATTGCAAGTCCTCTATGAGTGCTTGGTAGTGATGAGGAGAATTATAAATCAACTCATATAAGCTCATTTTTTCTAGGGTCTGGTGAAGCTACTTAAGGATAGAATTCTAAATAGATATTGCATATGGGTTGGATTGTGAAGGGTTAGATTGGGGGTACCTAAGATAGACACCTTAGGTTTTCTTGAATATGTATATGGTTGGGTGTGGTTTTCTTGGGAGTTTGGAGAGGGGTAAGTTTAAGGAATAGATGTATTAGCCTTCCCTTTATCCTTTTATTGTGATCTAGTGACCACATTGATTGTATATATAAAAGGAGAGGGTGAGATACTAGAGTGGTGAGACTCATCTTCACTCTTAGGTGAGAGTGGGGGAGTGGGTAATTTTTGGGTAGGTATAGTTGTTGTTTGGTTAGGTAGGGGTGATATAGGAGGTTCAAATATTAATAGATCATCCTCATTATAAATGTAGTGGATGAGAGTTTAGATATCTTTGAAATTCTCTATATCATGGCCAGGTGTCTATGTTATAAATAAATCAATTTTTTATTCAACCCTAATGGTTTAGTGAATGAAGGGTTAAAGGGTTTGATGAGTGGTAAGCTCAATGAATAGGTTTGTAATAACCATTGAATAATGGCTAAGTAAGACTCAATTAAAGGTGGTAATGTCTTAACATTTTTTATTTTGGGTGTCGGGTAGAAGGTTATTTAGAAGTAGGTTTGGTGATAGGGATCATAAGTAAGTTGGTATGATTGGTTGATGGTTTTGGTTTAGGAAAGATGGTTTATGAGCTAGAGGTGGAGGATGGTAAGGTAGGTAACTTAGGTATTTTTGGTGTAGTAAAAAGGGTATGTTAGGAAGCAAGTGTGAAGGTAGAGGGATGAGGACCCAAAATGGAGGGCAAGGTTGAGGGAAGTAAAATTTGAGGCTTTGGGCCTTTGGGTAGTTTTACCTCTTTGGTTACTTTGGTTGTTGGTTTTGAAGGGGGTTTGGTTACTTGGGTCTTGATTGGCTTAGGTGGTTGAGGGTTGGTTAGTTTGGAGAAGGTTTTGGTTGGTTAGGTGGAGGCTTTGGTTGCTTGGTTATTAAAGGTGTTAGGTTGGTCTGCCAAAGAAGGGGTTGGAGGTTCTGGTTTGGTAACATAAGGGAGACCCAATTATTTCCAAAAAGTAGCTCAATCCATATTAGGAATGGGGAGAAATTTTAATTTTTGCACTAACTTTATGAAAGGTTTGATTCCCTCAATGGTGGATCTAAAACATAATCCACTAGGTGGAGACATAGGGATGGTAACCTTGTCCTCTTCCTCAATAAAAAGATGAAAGGTTGGGGTAAATGGATCTTATATGGGAGGAGTATATATGGGCATTTATTTCTTAGGATTTATTTCTATGGGAGGGAAGAGTTGAATGGTAATTGGTGAGGAAGGTAAGATGTGTGTGTGGTTGAGTGTGTCAATCAAAGGGGAAGTTGGTAATTCTACCACCTTAATGAATGAGGAAGGAGGAAGAGGTAATTTGTTGGTTTGGGTTTCTAAAAGGGTAGAAGGTAACTTTGCTACTTTAACATGTGAATATGGATTGGTAGAGTGGTGAGTGAGTTCATGATCAGTGAGTGTGTCAAGAACCATGTTAATGATATAGGTATTAAGAGAGCATTTGATGGTTACTATCATTTTTGGTAGGAGTGTGGTTTGAAAAAGTTTCCCTAAATATGTCAAAGGCTTGGTTGGGTGGTTGATTTTGGTTGTATAATGTAATCTCCCCATTGTCAATGAGAGATTGGATAAGGTATATGAAGGTATTACACCTATTGGTCTCATGCCTCATGAATCGATGAAAGGCATAATGGTCATTATCATTATACCAACCTAGCATTGGGTGAGAAACATAAAACTATTTGGGTGGTTTAATTGGTGGAATTTGGATGATATTAGTTTTTAATAACTTTTCCAAAATAAAATCATAGAGTTCCCCATGTCGAGTTAATTGCTTTTGGTTGTTCCAAGTTTGGTTACTTGGGTTTTGGTTTGAAGAATTAGAGGAGTTGAAGCTTTGGTTCCTTAGATTTTGTTTGTTGGTAAACGGTGGAGATACGGCTTTGAGGATGATGGAATTTATGGTTCCTTTGTTTTTGGTGTTGGTATTGGGTTGGTTTCTTGACTTGGAGGTAGAAGCCTCATTGGTTTTATAGGCCGAGTTCTTGTTTTTAAGTTTGATCTTCCCTTCATCAATGGATTAGTTCTCTAGTTTATGAGCCATGGTAAAGGCTTCATCAAAAGTATAGAATATTTGGATGCATAATTTGGATGGGATATGTTTGTCACATTCCCAATTAAAGATCTCTATAAGTTCATGTTGAGGCAGGGAAAACAAAAGTTGGTTAATTCAGCTCCTCCAACAAGCCAAAAAATTTACAATAAATTCATCTTCAAATTTTTAGGTGGAGTAGAGGTCAGTGATAGAAAATTTTCTAGATATATTGATAAAAAAGTGATCCGAGAAGTTTTGGGCTAGTTGGGTTAATGAAAAGATGAAATGTTTGGGTAAGGCATTATACCAATCTAAGGTCAAGCCACCAAGAGACATCAGGAAAGTACAAAGAAGAAGGGAATCATCATAGCAAATGAGATAAAAAGCATGCCTAAATGTCCTAAGGTGCTATTGTGTATCATCCTTACTTTGAAATTTAGAGAGCTTTGGAAGTTCCCATTAGGGAGGATATGGATTAATGGGTATGGATGGTTAGATAGGCTCACTAAAAATTTGGTCATAAGATAAGGTATTGTGAGCACTAGAGATAGATGAATCTAAAGTGATCATCTTTTCCATGATCATCTTCATGAATTTTACTTGGGGTTGAGTACTTGGGAGGTTGTAAGATGCATATTGTGGTGGTGGTTGAGAAACATGATGATAGTGGTTTGAAAGTTGAGAGGTTGCCAAATATTTGTATGTGGATGCCAATGGGAAAAAGATATATATTGTTATATGTATATTAGGGTTCAGTAGATTTGGGTAGCTGGGTAGAGAGTACATACCTTTGTGGGTTATGGAGATAACTAAAGGTTACTTGTTGGGTAGGAGTAGTAGTTGGGTTAGTGGTTGATAGAAGGGTGGTGACCTTTATACTAATCAGTGGTAACATGCAGGGTATGGATACCATAAGGATCTAAAGTGGAGTAGTTTTTTATGGATTGGATGTAACTAGAGGGAGATGGGTAGTGATAAAGGTAGGTACTCCTATTGTATAAGAGTAATTGGTAGGAGGTAAAAGGGCGGTGGTAGTTTGGGTTGGTTGATTTTCAATGGTAGCCTCAAGGGGGTTATTGGTCAAAGATAAGGCTTGGGTGAATAAATTTTGAGTAGTACCCATGGTTGTAGATATATTATCCATGAGGTGGGGAGGCATTCCATAAGGAAGATCTATATGTGGGGTCAAAAGTGAGATTTAGTAAGATGTAGTTGTAAGGTAATTTTGTAACATTATGTGATTGTTGTTTAGGAAAGTAGAATAACTTGCATCTCTTAGGACTTCTTAGAGAGTGAAGGGTGTCTACATGTTCAAAAATGTGTTCTATGGATGCAAAGGTGGAAGATTTTGTTTGATTTGGTGTCAAGTTTTGTTCTTCAAGGTCCCTTCATTGTTGGTGAGTAAGAACCATATGAGAAAAAAGGAAAGGAATGATACATTATCACACCTCAAAACAAATATTAATCAAAGAAGATTTAAGGTAAACAATGTACTCACTAAGAGTGTGTTAAGTCCTTGGATTCTTTTTAATCTCTCTTTTGGATTATGCCTTAGAATGTGTCAAGAGGAAATTGACTCATAGAATAGGTCCTAGAAAGAAGTCTATGTTTGGTTTCAAGTTTTGTTTAGGTGCTCAAGAGATAATCTATATTAGATTAGGTATATGGCTTGATAGTTGGGGCTTTTTCCCCTCACTTCATGATCCCACAACCAAAATGGGTGCTTAGCCTTTATATCATTTATCTAGAGTTTATACTCAACTAGAGAGTTGAGTTGGTTATCCTCTCCTTGATTAAATCCAAGTGCAATAACTGGGAAAGGGTAAGGTGATCCACTAGGAGATGAAATCCTAGTTGGGCCTTATATCAAGTGTGTTTTATGTTTTTTTTAGTGCAATTGGTTTGGTTTGTGTAACATTTGTGCACTATGATTAAATTGCTTTTTATTAAATTAAACTAGATGAGCTAATTAAACAAGCAAGAAAACTATGTATGTAAGTTAATTTTAATCCCAAAGGATTTTTTTTTTTTTTTTTTTTCCAATGAAAACAAAACAAGTAAAATACATATAAATGCAACATGGAAAAGCAATCCTAATCCTAGGATGAATGCTCTCTTTTTATTTTCTCTTTTAGAAATGCAAGAAAATAAAAATTAACTTTTTCTAAAAAAATGCAACTAAAAATTGTATTTATCTTTTATTTTATGAATGAAACTAAAATGCAACCAAAAGTTTAGGAAATTATGCAACTTAAGAATGTAACTAAAAATGCAACTAAAAACACAAGAAATAACACTTAATGTGTAAATAATGCAACTAAATGATTTTTTCACTAATGCAACTAAATGAAATTTTCACTAATGCAACCAAATTAAAATTTTAATAATGAAACTCTAAATGTCTTAAAACAACTAATAAACCAAAGAAAACTCAAGGGTCCCACTGGGCATGCCAAAATGTTTCTTTCTCATTTTTTTAATTTTTTGCTTAATTTTAAAAGAGAAAAACTAGTTAAGGGTGTGTAGAAGAATACCTATTGAATGTGTCCATGTTGAATATAGATGATTGTGAATATCTCATCTTTGAATTGGTAGGATGACCTGAAAATAATAAAATACTACCACAAAACTTTTTTTTAGATAAGTAGATGGGTGGATTACCTAACGTGAGCTAGATCCTAGAAGCAAAATATCTCTAAGAGGTTGTCAATCCACCTGATTTAAATACTTAAGTTGGTAAATAAAAGGAAATAAATTTGCATAAAATATAAAATAATGGAAAATAAAAACAACAAATAACTAAATTTGATTAATAAAATTCCAAGCTTTACTAAGATAACTAAAATAAAGCGACTAGTGTGATTAATACTAATGCTAAAAATTAACTAAATTAAGATTGGGGTTTTGGTTTGGAAAAGTGATAAGTGTTTAAGAAAATATGGTTTGGTGGGGTTTTCTATATGGTTAAGGTTGTAGATAGACAAATATATGAATGGGTAGATGGGGAAAATGGGTAGGGATGGTAAAAGGGGTAAAAGCGGTAAATGCGGCAAAGAGGTAAATGGCATAAATGGGATAAAAAGGAAGAGGTTAAGGGGTTAAGGTTATGGAGGTCAAGAAAAAAAGGCCAAAGGGAAAGAAGGAAAATAAATAAATAAATATTACCTTTCTTTCTTAAATATGGTTGTTGATGGTGTAGTTGATGATGTTGTTGAAGATGGAATCCTATTGCAATTCTAGCAGAGCTTCATTGCTTTGAATTCTTTTCTCCAAGATGATGATGAACTCTTTCTCAAGTGGATGACCTCCTTAAAAAGTGATCCTAAACCTAAAATAAGAAATTCTTTCACCAAAGACTAACCAAATTCACCATGGGTGAAGGGGGAGGGTCATATTTATAGAATTTAATGTCAAGAAACATGCCAAAGGAGTGGAATAGTGAAATGTTGTGCCATTTTCCAAGTGGGCTCATAAGTGGTCATGAAAGAGAAGGGGGTGAGATTATGACTTAGATAATAGGTTTCTAATTTTTTTGGTTTGTCTCCAAAATTTATAAAGAGTCCATAATAGAGTGGGAATCATGCACATGGACTCATATGGGTCAAAAATACTTTCCACCATTCACTTCTATCTTTTGGATAAGTGCCTCATGATTTTTTTACCATTTTCGAAGTGGGGACATAAGTGGTCATGAAAGACAAGGGGGTGAGATTTCCACTTAGATAATAGGTATCCCACTTGGTTATGTTCTCTCCCAAAATGATAAAGAGTCCAAAATAGAGTGGTAATCATGCACATGGGATCATATGGGTCCAAAATACTTTCCACCACTCACTTTCATCTTTTGGATAAGTGACCAATGAATTTTGGCACCATTATCCATGCATGAACATAGAAACACATGTTAAATGATGGTTTATAGGTAAAATGCACCATAATTCAAAGGAGGGGCTCTTTGGTGCTTAATGATGTCATTAGGTACCTTGGAGGAGGGTCCCAAATGGGGTATGATGTCCCATTTTAAGCCACACCACTTCCAAGCCATGTCACTTGCCATATCACATTCCATATCACCTTCCATGTCACTTTCCATGTCACATGACATATCACCTACCTTGTCATCATGAATAGTGATAGTGGGTCCCACCATGAATAGTGATAGTGAATAGTACTATGTGAATGGTGATACGAGAATAGTGATTTGGTTAGGTTAAGAGGGGTTGGTTAAGGGTTAAGAAGGTCTAGGGGATTTTTAGGGGGTCTCGAGGTATTCATACATCTAGAATTACAAATGTAGAGTTTTCTAGTGTCTATAATAATGTTGAGTATCACATAATTATTGGTGCTTTGATTGATTCCCATGAGTTAGAAACATGTTATGTGTATTTATTCTTTCAATCACTCTTAGTCATGTCTCAACTAATTGGTGTCTGGGCCATCTTTATCTCTACGTTTCTCCCCTTCCTTGAGGTAGCATGTGATTTTATCTCTTTCTTTAAGGATGTCCAATTCACCCATGTCCCTCATAAGGAGAACACTAGGGTTAATGCCCTATAAAATGTCATTCTCGAATGTATGATTTTATTTTATATCACTTGTGTCCCTTCTTTACAAGAGTTGGAGCTAGATCTAGATCCAGAGATGGAGTTGGATTTTAGATTATATAGCCTTTGTACTCTCACCTATAGATCACACTATCAACTTATTCCATCTCCATCCGTATTTGGTAAGTGCAGGTAATATTTCATTTTATCTTTTTAGTTATTGATTTATTTTTCTTTGGTGTGGCCTACAGATACTGCACAACACTCCTTGTTCATTTGAACAACTACTTGTACCTTAAGGGAATATGTAATTATACTTCCCATGACCCCACTCCTCCTTATGATTACACATTAGCTCACATGTAGACTATTAACCCTAGTCATGCTTGTACCTATCCCACATCATATTCC
The DNA here is from genome assembly GCA_037957365.1 of Torreya grandis. Taxonomy (NCBI): domain Eukaryota; kingdom Viridiplantae; phylum Streptophyta; class Pinopsida; order Cupressales; family Taxaceae; genus Torreya; species Torreya grandis. Next base: position 217,182 of record JARHVA010008868.1, on the reverse strand, counting down.
TACCCCGATAAAACCCTAGTCCATATTGACCCTTTTGCACACAAGACAAGCCTATTAGAGACCCCTCGGGGGTTCCTAGGAGGCTGTTGACTAGCATATGACCTTGTTCAACCTAGGACATGGAATTTTTTAGGGAAACCATCAGCCTAGGACACATGTCTACTTCACCACAGTTGTGGCCTAGGTTTTGGCCTAGGCAAAACGTGTTTAAAAGTGACCATATGAAACCAAATGGTAAAAATGACTAGTTTTAGGTTATTTGATTGATTTGGGTGGGAATATATGTCTCTTTCTTATTCATTTAAGAATTTATCTTTTATCATTCCATATCTCTATTTATTATTATTCCTTCTCTTGCCTCTCATGCCTTATTGATTCATTCTTGGTACTCTTGAGCTTGATGGGGGATAGAAGATCCCATATGTTGCTACACACTTACTTAGAGACTCTATTGTTGTTATTATTTTCTCCTACTTGTCTTGATCCCAAAATTCTACATGTGGAATTACACCTAATTTTTGAACTTGGTTAGAGCTCTTACACCATTTCATGTTCTCACTTCACCTCCTCATTTGCTCTTGGCTCTTGATTTGGACTTCAACTTGCATATAGCTTGGTCTTCCTCCTACATTGCTTCCTAGATTGGATTCTTGGTTGGTAGAACATCTACACTTCATCTTTGAGATTTATCTAATGGCACTTTTCTATGCAAATTAAAAATCCATTATTTTTGTAGTGTATATGATAGGGTTTGAACTATTTTAGTGAAATAGTTGTTTTGTATATTACTTAGAGTAGTTTCCAAAGTTTCTTGAATTTGTATATGTTTAAAGAATACATTAATTTCTTGAAATTTTCCTTTGCTAAATACCATTTCTCTCTTTAGAACCCTTCTTTATTTCATAGTAGAGATATACATGCTCAAAACAAACTAGAAAACTTGATTAAACACTTTTTCTTTCTTGTTAAACTAGAACATTGCATTGTTAGAAAATAATGGTATTGAATAGGAAGGATATCTCAAATGTAGGATATGCATGCTCTTGAATCCTTTCTTGGAAATGTCTTTATTTATTAAAATGTATTTCATTTGGCATCAAAGTGCCTTAACTTCTACATTTATGTTTTGGTTTTTATCTCTCTTCATTTGGCATTATTGTTCTCACTTTGTTTATGCAATCCATAGTATAGTCTTAGTTACTTGCCTTATTGTGGTTAGACCCATTAGAGTAATTTGCATACTTTCTGTGTTTGTTCATGTTAGCCCCAATCTACTTTTTAATTTTGTATATAGATTTGTGCAAGATGTAAAATTGGATAGCCACTATAGATATCATGTATCCCATAGAACCCTTGAGCCTTCTATCCTCTTAGTGGTTTGATTTAGCACCCTGCCAAACAATGCTGGTTCCATTGAGTTTCTTGGAGCTACATTTTTGATCCAAGGTGGTTTTTATGGGTCGAATTCTCTTGAATAATAGTAATACCTTTATAATCAATAAAGGAACTTGTAATAAAGGGTTCAAGAACATGCCTATTCTATATTTGAGCTATTCTTCTAATTAAATACTATTATTTTCTAACAATGTAAAGTTCTAGTTTATTAAGATAAAGAGAGAGTGTCTGAGCAAGTTTTCTAGTTTTTTTGAGCACGTATATTTCTAGTATGAAACAAGGAATGGTTCGTAAGAGAGAAATGGTATGAAACAAAGGAATATTTCAATAAATGAATGTATTATTTAAACCTATACAAATGAAAGAAACTTTGGAAACTACTCTAAGTAATATACAAAATAATTATTTCACTAAAATAGTTTAAACCCTAGAATATACACAACTCAAATAATGGATTTTCACTTTTCATATCATAGTGACATTATATCAAGTGGAAATATGAATTGTAGATGTTTTACCAACCAAGAATCCAAGCTAGGAAGTAATGTAGGAGGAAGACCAAGCTATGTGCAAGCTGAAGTCCAAACCAAGAGCCAAGAGTAAAGGAGGAGCTAAAGTGAGAACTTGCAATGGTGTAAGATCTCCAACCAAGTGAAAAAATCAGGTGTAATGTCAAATATAGAATATTTAGATCAATCCACAAGGAAGTTGAAGAAACTAAGAGTAGAAATGGAATCTCCAAGAAAGTGTGTAGTAGCATATGAGATCTTCTATCCCTAATCAAGATCAAAATTACCAAGAATTAATTAAGAGAGATTCAAGAAGGCATGATATTCAAGAGTAGTTATAACACACCTGGTTGGACCTCACATATGGTTTAACATTATTTTAATTTTATTTAGATCTCTCATATCTAACTCCCCTTTGTTATTTATAATGTTTGCTTTCAATTGTGTTTTTAATCTCATTTTGGTTGTTTCCTCTTGATTTGGTTTTATGTCTTTATCCAAGTTGGTTCTTCATCAATTTACCTTTTATATTGTCTTCCATTTTTATTGATCTTAATTAAATCTATGGCTTATCTCCCAACTTTGGGATGCCAATCCAAGTGGATTTAGGGTCTCATCCTTAAGCTCACTAATGAGCAAGTCACAATTGTAATAAAACATCATTGACACCATAGGACCCAGGAGATTCCCTTAACCCAACATGATAGTCTACACCCTCTTACATTTGAAAGGGAAAAAGACTGGTAGGACTATAACTAATAGACTTGGTTTCCTTTTCACTAGTCTAAGCTTCATTCATCTAAGAATGTGTAATCTCAACCTCATACTACACCTCACTCACCCATTCAAGGTGATGAGGATCTCCTTATGCATTTAGGGCTTAAGGAGTTACATGAAATCATTAATGATTTTCATATATGTCTTAATGTGAATTAAGTGCTTTATTATCCCCCTAGGATTCAATAGTGTTCTTCCTCTGGAAAGAGAGCTCACACCCACTTAGTGTAAAGTGCCTCAACTAGTTTTCACATGAGTTTCCTACATATTTCCTAATTGGAGACTCTATAACAATAATACACTCATATACATACTATGGTTCATAGGTATTCTAGCTCTATGAGGTATCCTTAGATTATGGATTCATCTTGTCCTCTTAGTCATTATTTTATAGTTTTTGATGATAATGTTTATTTCAATCACCACTTACAGACTTGATATCCATGGGATGTGTATCAAGAGCATCAAAAACCTTTAATTAACCCTTAGGTGATGGAATATGACTAGTATCATGGATATCTCAATCATCATGACTATTTCCAAGAGCATGTCATGTCTTCTCATCACCCTCATGGAGAATGTCACATTTCTCATGGTCATTCTTCACCCTATGATAGAGATGATTTATGTCATGAGCATCCTCATTATCATGAACCTTCCAATCATCATCTTCCCTATACTCATGGTCATGGTGATGCCTATGGGCATATGAAGCATCATAATCATCATAGGCCCCCTCTAAAATTTCATCACTAGCCTGATATCAACCATGCTTATGAGGATCTCCATAAGAATCCTCTATCCGCTTGGGTGCATGTTATTCCCCTTCCTACTCCTATCCTTAAACTATCTAATTTAAATGGGATGTGAGACTTTAGTCCTACATATCATATCAAGACATTCATGATGGTGTGTATAGATAGGGAACAAGATGAAGGCATGATGTTAAAGCTCTTCTCTCATTCTTCCTGAGCTCAAGACCTTGTCTGGTTTCAAAATATACCATCAAATTCTCTCTTTAGTTTTTATCTCCTTCTAAATGACTTCCTCTAATATTTTTATATTTATAGACCCTTTAACCTTGAGATATAATCACTCACTTATATGGTGTATTCCAAGGGTGAGTTGAACTTTAATTTTGTTCATAGATGGTGCTCAACTATTCATATGTTTAGGATTAGGTTCTCAAATGACCAAATTTATGATATGTTCATGCAAGAATTGAGGTATGAGGTTCACCTTGAGGTCATCAAATGTGAACTTACCTCTTATGATGAAGCTATTAATTAATGTCTAAATATCAATGTATTTTTGGTGTGTATCAGCATATGGCCCATCCCTTCCAAAAACTCATCATCTTCATTTGATCACAACCATAATGTGATCAATGATGGTATCACTAATTCTCCTCTTGAGAAGGATAAGAAGGATAGTTGTGAGGTCAATTCTTTGAGAAAGAATCCATATGAAAATAAGGATTTTGAATCAAGCATAGAAAAACAATGAATGATATTTCCTTATGACCCCACCAATTTTTTTAGCTTCCATCATATGAGGGGACATGATGATAAAAATTTTGCCACCCAAATTCTAGTGCGTAGGACTCACCTCTGTCTCAGATTTATCCTCTTACAAAACCCATCCATAAGTTTAATGTTTTCAAGGAGACTCTACCTAACCATTAAAAGGAGTATAAGAATAATAAAAATAAGAAATTAAAGGCTAAATCCCTACCTTCCCCTTTTTTCTCTTCTACCTCCTCTAACTCATCTTCTTAGGCTGACCCAAGAGGGAAAGCCAAACATGATAGTATCAAGCTATTGTTTCTATTGACATAGCCTCTACTAAGTATAATTGTTTTGTCATCATGTGCTCTTATTGGTACACCAAACTTGTTGGAGAGACTAATGGTGATGGGTCCCCAATCCATCCCACAGGGGTAGTAAATACTAAGGTTAATTTTGAATTTAGGTGTAACATTCCTCCCTAGGCCATATAACATAATTACTCTATCATAGATTTTTTGTAGCACCTCTAAACTGGGATCTACATTTGGGACCTTCTTTAACTTTGCCTTAAGTAATTGGGTCTCATCTACGATGATATTGGTCTCCCTAGTGAGGCTCTACTATGTGATGATGTTAATGTTTTTTTCAAATCTAATACACATGAGCACCATAATCCTCCCATCTTACCTTTTGATCCATCCTCTTTTCCATATGCTTTAGTTATTACAAAGATGGATAATTTACCTCTATACATAGAGAATTATATTGATGATTTCCATGTCAAGAAATTAATTATCAATTAAGGAGTTGTATTAAACATCATGCCCCTATGTGTTTTTAATGATCTTGGGATCAGTTAGAAGAAGCTTTCTAATTCTCATCATAATTATGTCAATTTCAACACTAACACAGTTATGCTAGTGGGAAACAAGAAGATCCAAGTAAATTTTAACCCTAAGATAGTTATAATAGAGTGATATATGTTAGACCTTGATCTTTCATAAAACATGATTCTTGCCCATCTTTGGACTACTGCCATGGAGGCCATCACATTAGCCATGTTTTGTATGGTTTTATTTGTTCATAAAGGTGAGGATCAAAACTTGGAGGCTAACCTAGATCCTTCATCATTACTCTATGTAAAGATAAATCCATTAGGTGAGGGTTTGGTTTTCTCCTCATAAAGGTCTATATATTCTCATACAATCCCTATTTTTATGTCTCATTTCCTCAAGGATGAACATTTTGATCCAGTTGAGTACTTATTAGATTTTTCTTTCCTTTAGAGTCTAATATGTGTTGGTTAACTCCATCTTCCACTCTAAAACACTAGGCTAACCCATATATTTTGGATATCTCTCCCAAGATGTCTCCCTAGATGTTTAACTCCCCCTTGTCTCACTCTTTGCCCATAAGAGTGTAGGCTCTCTCCATGCATCTCCTACTGAGACAACTAGGATGTCTGATTCTAATCTAAAGTGATCTTTCATTCATTTTATGGCATGTAACCTATTGAAGGAGAGAAAGGATTAAGTTAATCTCATGCAATCTTACCATAAGTATCATTATCCCCTTGATCACCTTGATTTGACAAATGGACCTACCCCACAAATGGACCTACCCCAGTCCTTCATATTGTGAATGTCTTGGTGATTAAACCTAAATTTTAAATGAGTCCTTCCCTCCTAAAACTAAGTATTTTGAGGAAGGTAATGCTATGGATGTTTAAAGATCCATATATATCCACCTTAGCACTTTATCAATGCCTAAGACCATCAAGATCAGTGTTAGCCTTGCTCTTGACGAATGGGATGTTTTAGTCACCTTATTGCATGATTTTTTTGATGTATTCACTTAGAAATACATTGGTATGAAGGGCATGGATCCTAACATAGTCATCCATAACTATTTTTATGTATAAAAATATCTAAATCATCTACCAAAAATAATATCCAATGGCTCTTAAAGTCTCTTAGTTGGTCAAATAAGAGATCAATAAACTCTTACGAGTTGGTTTTATCCAAGCTATTTATTATCCCTAATGGATTTTCAACATTGTCCCTATTCTCAAAAATAATAGGGCTATTTAAGTTTGCATTAAATTTAAAGATCTCAATATGGCCTACCCAAAGGATAACTTTCCTACTCCTTTGATACACTAGATTTTTTATTCCATCACTAGTTTTCAGATCATGTCCTTCATGGATGGTTTCTCTTAGTAAAATTGAGTCTAGATTACACCCAAAAAATAACACAAGATGACGTTCACTACCCCATGGGGTATATTTTACTACTCCATCATGCATTTTGGTTTAAAAAATGTTGGGTCCATGTATCAATGTGCCATGACCCATATTTTTCATGACCTTATCCATAAAATAATTGAGTATTATGTCGATGATCTCCTCAGAAAATATCACAAGTAAGATGAGCATGTACAAGACCTCAGAATCATCTTTGAGCATCTTTGAGAATATCACATCATTCTCAACCTTGAGAAGTAATATTTTAGCATTTCAATTAGAAATTTTATTGGCTTCTTCATCTCGTAAAGGGGCATTGAAGTGGATCCTAACAAGATCAAGGTAATCCTTAAGATTCCCTTGATATAACCTTATCTACTTTTATTATTTTTTAAGAAGACTCAACTTTATCGAACATTTCTTGGAGGAGTATGCTCATAAATCCATACCCCTCACATGTCTCTTCTATAAGGACACTCTATTTTTATGGTCTACTAAAGTCCAAACCAAGAGCCAAGAGCAAAGGAGGAGGTGAAGTCAGAACTTGTAACGGTGTAAGATTTATAACCAAGTACATAAATTAGGTGCAATGGCAAATGTAGAAGCTTAGGATTAATCCACAAGGAATAAAAAGAAACCGTGTATAGAAATGGAGTCTCTAAGAAAGTCTGCAGTAGCATATGGTATCTTCTATCTACAATCAAGCTCAAGAGTACCAAGAATGAATCAAGAGAGATTCAAGAAGGCATGAGAGTCAAGATAGGGAAGAAGAATCAATAGAGAGATGGAATGAAAAGAGAGATAATCTAAAATAAATGATAAAAATCCATTAATCCCCACCTAAACCTACCAAATGACCTAAAAATAGCTATTGTTTACCATTTGGCTTCATTTTTGTACTTTTAGACACATTCTATCGAGGTCGTAGCCTAGGTTATAGATTTGGTGAAGGAAAAATGCAGTTGAGGCCATGGGTTTCCTTTACACATACCATGGTCTAAGTTAAATAGGGTCTTTGACTAGTCAAAAAACTCTAAGGAGCCATTGAGGGGTCTTTAAATGGCTTGTCTTATGTGTAAAAGGGCCAATATGGACTAGGGATGTATAGGGGGTAAGAATATGATGTGGGAGAGGTCTAAGAAGGTGACATATGTCTCAAAGTATGATTACTAGGGTTGATGGTCTGGAAATGAGCTGATGTCTAATCATAAGGAGGAGTAGGGTCATAAGAAGTATGATTATATATTGTACTAGAAAATAATTATCATATATCATTGAGAGGGGTGGTGGTTATTATTTTAGATCGAATTTGAAGGTTTATATCTTAAACTAGAAAACACTACAAGACTCCAAAACTTAATAGTACCTTCATATCACTATAGATAAAATCTCCATGAAAATATTTGACCAATGTTGACTTTATGATTACATACATAAAATTCACAAACTTGACGGATCACTCATATCTGCATGCTGTGTAGTGATGGTCTGAATTCTTTTAAACTAGAATATGCATGTTTCACATTCCAAATGATAAAAAAACACACCAAAACTTCACCAAAAATCTATGGATGCCTCAAAACTTCTTTTGTGTCAATAAAGACCTACACATGTGCCATATCTCTTCAAGATATCAGACACAACTTCTTTGTCATTCATGTACTAGTACCACATGCTCTCTTTGACATCAATGAAAACCTAAGACATCATATGACTACTCTGATAAATTCCTTTCACTTCCATAAACACTGTAATCAATAAAAATAACCCATAGGGTCTCTAAAACATTTCCATACCATCAATAACATCCACCAATTGCCTCACTAAGTTAAACACTGAAGAACCATGTAAGAACACTAAAGCACACTTTGTCATTGTCATTCTAACAGACATGACACCTCAACAAAATCCTTGGCCACCTTGGAGACATCATCGACAAACCTCCAACATGAAGGTGATGTAAAATTATCTTTGAGATATGTGAGGTTAATATTTTAAAAGTTAATCCATATATGAATGACCATGGTGACATTTTTATAAATAAGAACAATGTTTGACACCCATTTATAATAGTCAATAGGTTTCCTAAACTTGGAATCCAACGTTTTGTTAGTTTCTTTATGGAACAAGCTATAAATTTATATTATTTTTATCAAATAATTTTTTCATTTGGGTATATGATGATGTTATACACAAAGATACTAGGTTAAATACCTATCATGCCATCATATGACGAATCAAAATTTTCATAATAGTTATCGAATAATAGGCTAAATTTATCATTCTTCATCAACTTGAGTTCTTTAGAGACTATTATGTGTTGAGGACATGAGGGGTGTCATATTCTATTCTCATAGTTTATTCAATGCACATAGCATTTACATCTTGGAATTAATATGGAGCATTAGGAATATAATAAATAGGATTTGTTTTAGGGTCTATGCTAAAAATTATTTTAATAAAATGAAGAGCTTTTTGTTTGAAATTTCCTTGTTTATGATGTTACCCTAGAAGTTGAGGTTTTATAACATGGAGTAAATTAAGTATGGATTCATCCCTAGGGAGCATGGGTAAGGTTCCACAGTATTCCATGTCTACTAAAATATCAATGATTTTATTACCATGGTGATCATATTCAGAATGTATCTATCATATATTTATTTCCTTGGCATCAAGGTTAATTTTAGGTGTAGGTGGAATTGTTGATGAAGGTCTATTGGATTCAATTGGATTAATAATAGGATTTTTATGTTGTGTTGTAGATGGAGATTCGGTTGAAGTGAGGTGGATAAATTAAGGGGTATATATAGAATCAATTTTAGGGAGAAGATTTGGTAGATTAATTTGTGATATAGAAGGTATAATAGGTTTTAAAAGTTCCATATTTGAAGTAAGATTTGTTCAATTGAAGGGGTATCGATAAGTGGATAATTAATTGAAGGTACATGACCTTCAGGTTCTAACTCATTATCTATTAAAATGACATATACATAATAGTTGAATTCATGTATTATAGCTAAGGTTTGTTGATAGTGTTAAATATCTAAGTCTCATTATTAAGTTTTGGCCATGATGTAGTTACCATCATAGGTGTGAGATATAGTACATGTTTGTGTCTCTAGAGGATCATTAAAATGAGATACACCTAGATCACTAAATTTGTGAGGTGGCATGGTTAAAAGGTCATGAAATAGCTTGGTCATTCCATATTCATTATATTTTAAGTCATCTTATGTGTAAAATGCCTCATTTCCATTACATGGAGAAAGCAGTTCAATGACCTCATTGATGAGAGGGATGGTATGATCATGGTGTAACAGGGAATGAAGGAGCCACTTTAAAATATAAGGATGTAATTTATTATTATTGTAAGAGTTTTGTAAATCATTTGGCTCATCATCATTAGAATTGGCAAGAGTGATCTACAAATATGGATTCATGTTAATGAATTTAGGTAGAGGTGAACTATTAATTTGTGGAATGGTTAGAATATGATACTAAGATTTGGGGTTAGGTAAATAAAAACTCCATGGATTGGGATCAGCTTCATGTTTATAATTTATTCCATTATTAATAAACCTTATAAATTGTCTACCTAAGGAGGTAATATCCCTCATGCAATGTGTCCATAGGTGACCTATGAGTATGTTATAAGATAATGATAAGTCAAGAACCATGAGCTTGGTACATATGGTTTTGGGTCCAATAGTAAGAGGGAGCCAAACAAAACCAAGTGGTTTTTTATTCATCTTGTCAAATCCATGACATGTGAGATGAGTTTGCTTGAGATGATCTTTGTTGTACCCAAGTTGTTTAATTATACAAATAGATGTAACATTAATTCCTAACCCTTCATCTACCAAGACTTTTTGAATAAGTTTGGTATTAATTATGATTTTAATTAAGAGAGGTGGGTTGTTGGCTCTAAAAATATTTTCATCATTGATCATATCTTCCTCGTGGAGTTATATGGAAGGTTTATAATAAGCATAAATAGTTTCAATAGTGTGTACTTATGTCAGTTTAAGATATTCAATAGGTTATTCTACTATGAAGGGAAGGAGGATATTCAAGTTCATGTAACTATTGCATTAAGAATTTGCAATGATATGAAGAAATTATAACTAACTCAATAAGAGGTATTTTATAACTCATAAATTTAAGTTACTCTAATAAATTCAAAGGATATTTTGAAGATATAGAATGAATAAGAGGCTTTGAGGGTAAAATGTATTTAGTAGGAAGAGAATTAGTTTGATGCTTAGATTGTGGAAGTGTTTCCTCATTTGTGTCATAAGGTATGTTAATTGTAGTGGTGTCTTTTAGAAGTTGTTCTTCGACTGATGGTTTCTTTAGCTTGTGACAGGATCTTTATGGGTTGGTTTACTTCGATAATTTAATTTAACTACATTTACATATTGAGAATTGGTATGGTATTGGTCATAGTTAGAGTCAATTACATGTATATCCTTGTTTTAATGTTGTGGGTTAGAGGTAAAAGACATATTTGGGTTACTAGAGGAAGAAGGTTTGAAATTTTGTTTATTTTGATAGGAATCAACATAGTCATGATGACATATTTTGATCATAACATCATGATTGAATGTATACCCTAGCATAAAAGAAACTAAAAATGTGGTAATCCCACAACATTTTTCATGGGAATGAACGACATCGACATGAAACTAACAAAATTTGTTAACATCATACCATGTAGGTAGATTATTATCATAAGTGGAGGGTTTAGAAGACACTAAAAGTTGTTTCATTTCTTGAAGAGTTTTGGTTGTATGGGAAGCTTTGGGATTATCAATTTTGGATACTCCTCATTATTTTAAAAGAGGAATTCTAGTGATTACATTCGGGTATTTTTAGAAATATCCCTTAATCATTTTAATTTTGGGTCAAAACTACATAATAAGAAAGTCTTGTCACTTAGATTGATCGATAGCATCATTTACATTTTGAGGAGAAAATTTTTGAACTTTTTACTAAAGGGAAGGTGTTAAGGAAATTATGAAGAGTTTGAACAAGTTATCATCTATCGTGTTATGATTAAATTTGTGAGCCAAATATTTACAACATTTGATGAAATCACGAGTTGATTCAGAAGTGGATTATTTATCATTAATGAAATCGATAAGAAAATTTTCATGAAAGTCATTCTATTGAAATTCCTTAACTAAAGATTGATTAAATCCTCAAGTTACCATATATAATGTTGGAAGAGTTGATTATACCTTTATAATATGTCATCGATGAATGTTTTAACTAATTTTTTTGTAATAACAAAGGTATTAGTTTTATACACTCTATAAATATTACTAAATGCTTTAATGAAAGATAGGGTCGTTAGTCCCATTGAATTTAATAGTTGGAGATATATTATGAATGGGGCTAATGGTTCATTTTGAATGTTTTGAAACATATTATTGTGTATAATCAATTGGGAAATAATATTTACCATGAAATATTTAAGAGGTGGAGGGATAAAATATGGTTTATTTTGGGGAAGCAAAATAAGAGAATGATTAGCCATGTTTAACAAATGATGTCATGGTAAATATTATTCCCCTACTCTCTATTTAGCTCTACTCTCTATTTAGCTCAAGGAGACATGTACTTGTGAGTGTGTAGTGAATGATTTGACTGTCCTACTCACTAATAACTAGCTCAATATCATTTATTTTTTTAATAAAAATGCATGGATCTATCTTAATCATGAATTGGATGATTCCCTAGCCTCTTACCATCTTGTTTGGTCTGATTTCAAGATTAAACTCTTGTAACTTTTCCATCCACTTTCCTCTTCTTTTACCCAACTCATTTTGGGTAAGTCTAAGATTAAAAATTAGGTATGGAATGATGGTGTATGTTTTGTTTCTAAAAATGTAATTCCTAAACTTTTTCATAGCTTTGACTAGTACATGTATATTTTTATCTATCATTGATTATTTCAACTCTACATCCTTTAGATTGGTTCTCATGAAGGAAACTAGATGTTAATTGTATTCCACATTTTCTATAATTACAATAGTTATAGTGTGTTATAAAGTGAATGAGTAAATATATAAATATTTATTGAAGTATAGGCTGATCAAAACTAGATCCTAGGTAATGGGAATTTCGATGTCTTGAAAATCTCTCTTAGCCTATTTTGTTCGCTCTATCTTAGCATCTTGCTTCAACATGGAATTCAATGGTTTGATACGCTTTGAAAATTTAGAAATGAATTAACTTACATAGTTTATCTTTTAAAAGAAAGGATTTAATTATTTCTTATTTTTGGGAAGTGATAGTTTGGAAAAGGCCTAGACTAATTTTGAATCAATGGAGATCACATCCTTAATAATGACATGGCCTAATAATCTCCCTTAAGTGACCCTGAAGATTATTTTATTTGAATTAAGGGAGACTCCATATATTATACATCTATAAAATACTCTTTGTAGATGATCCACATGATTAGTTATATGTTTTGAGAACACTATGATGTTGTCCATGTATATGATGATACATTTTCCAACCACTTGGAAGTTAATGCCCATAACTTGTTAGGAATTTTATCTTGTATTGATTAGGCTAAAAAGAATATTTTTTTATGAAAATTTTCTTTACTTGGTTGTGAATTCAATCTTCATTCATTATTTTAATTCTACCATTACTTGATTGTATCATGAAAATACATCTAAGAAAGGCATCATCTTAGATTCACTAACCATTTGGATCGCTTTGTCAAGAGAAGGTAAGGGATAATTCTATTTCTCTAATTCTCTATTCAAATTTTTTTAATCAACATATATTATGATACTTCAATTATATTTCTTGATTTGTACTAGGTTGGATACCAAAGTAGAATGGGTAATTGGGAAGATAATCTTAGCATTTAGTAACTTTTGTAATTTTGTTTGAAATATAGGTTCTATAACTAGATTAAATGGCATATGTATTTGATTGAAGGGATTATGATTTGATTAAATAGGATGGTATGTGTGATGAATCTAGGTCAAATATTCTAATGTTGTAATATGTCTAGGTGATGAGGTCTTTGTATTCTACGAGCAAACCTTTCAACATTTTTTTCAATTTTAGTGCAACTTAGCCTACATTCACATATTGAGGATGTTTTTCAATGCCTATATTCTCCTTGATGAAATCAAATTTAATTTATTTAGGTTTATTATATTTTTTATCTTCTAGATATACATCAAAATCTCATTCTAGGGAGACCATCCCCTAAGGGATGTGGTTTTCCTTTAGTTGTATGACATTATCTTATCCTAAATATTCAATATGGATGGGATAAACATCCTTTTAATATATGATCTAAGATTAAAAGGTACCATAACTACTAATGAATTGGAAAATCTACTACTCATCCTCAAATACCTAGAAGTTTTCAAAATTAAATAGAATAGAGGAGCAATGAACCAACTCCACAAAACATTTTTTCATTTTGGATTCTTAGAGTGTTACCACATTAGCAGCTAAAGCTACTAGTAAATATACCATATGGCTATATTCTCTTGGGATAAACTTGATGTTGAACTCCTCAAAGAAATTGATCATTTCCCATGCTCTATGTTTATACTTCTTTAAGTAGGTGAGCTTGTAATGATACTTCTTTCTAGTCTAGTTAACAACCTAATCAAATTCACTGAACATTTCTAATTACTTGACATTATGCTTTAGTGAAAATTATAGAGTAAGGATTAAAGCTTCATACTTAGGGGTATTATTAATATATGTGAACTATAGTCTATAAGTATCTAATTATTTCTTATCATCTGGGTTTGTTGGGGATATGCTAAGGGTATAACCTTGCTTTGATCATCAAAATAGAGAGTTCATAACTTTGAAAGACCTTCAAATTATTATTCATGATTATCTTGATTCATTGTAATGTGTACATTCATGCATGTGGAAATTCAAAGTGAAACTTATAATTCTTGGAATTGTACTTGGTGATTTCATACTTCATCTTTAGTTCTCTATCTAATTGGATCTGATTAGATACTCCTTTCTAAGCAAACCACATGTTTGATAAATATGTGGCCATGTACCCATTCAATATCTTTAACCAATCATGACTCAATAACAATACATAATATTCTATAATGTTAACTAGTAGAATGTCTATGATTATTTTACATGTGTCTCTAATTCTATCTAGATGTCCACATTTGTCATTTCTCCAATGCATGGGACAAAAGACTTGTGTAATTTTAAGACTAGACTTTTTGACTTATCTAGGGTCAAACCCAAATTCTTACACATAGATGTTATCATGGAACCTAAGTCAATAATGTAATTATGCATGTTCTTTTTGAACATTATGATAGTCAATAAGAAAGGTGGTACTTATAAATTGTCCTTATATACCATCATGTTTATATGCACTAATTTTTCCTTGTCACTAGATGAATGTTTAAGTAAGTATTTGAGAAATACATTTATTTACTTGATAATGTGAGATAATTCATGTAGGGTGATATTAGACTTGATATTTTTTATATGCTCATTAATGTTGTACCTAGCTCTAATTTTTTATTTTTTGCTCTGATGTTGATCACTTTCATTTAGAGGAGGTGGTTTTTTAATTTTCCTTCAGATATGAAGGAATAATAGCATTGTTTTTTAGAGAAGATGAGGTGAAAAGATGATTCTCATTCTTTAAATTATAATTATTCCTCTAAAACTACTAGAATTCTTATATCTCACTTATTTTATCATTTGGTTCATTCATGCCTTCCACTAGGAATAAGAATCCATAGGTCTTAAAGACCATTTATTGCATTAGGTGCCCTGATGCATTATAGGAAGATGGATTTAGCTAGTTTATAAAACTCTCCTATATTTATATTTATTTCTAAAATATTTTGATATTAGTGAATAAATTTATGCAATCCAATTATCCATGTTGTGTTGTATTGTGAACCTAACACTAATTGGGTAGTGTTGCTTCTAAGATATTAATTTTAGACACCTTTTTGGGTGGAGTTTTTTATGAATTATTTATAGGTATGTTGAAAGGCATGTTATATCCTTGGAAACCAAATCCCTTATTTAGATTTTGTCCAGATGTACTCCCCATTTCTCTAGATGCTCAATAATTCATTACCTAACTTCTACACCATCCTTTGGACATCATCTAGATTAGATTTGTTAGGGTCTATAATTTCATCTTGAGTAGTATAAGTATTAAATATGTTTATTTCTTGATTTAACATTTTTTTTATATATCATTTACCCAGTCATAGTCTTGGTTTACAACTTGCATGCCCTACCTACTATTTCATCACATGGTTATTCAATCACATACCTATAACTCCTATCCTAGAGTGGAGTTTACCTCCATTAAGATATTGAAACATTATACATCACCTCATTATGAGTATTTTTACATAAAAAATCACATCAACATCCATATATGTTCAATATTTGTTTGTTATATATTTATTCATGACTTATGTTTGGGTTGCCCCTAATTTAGAGGTTTTATTCAGAGGTATTCATTTTATGATTATTTTAAATTCATGCACATATACACATATACGAGGAGTATCACCCAAATTTTAAATGATATATATCATTATGTATGGAAGGATATCCATGAGGCCCCACTACCTAAGATATGAAAGAGTATAACATATACATTGGCACCTTGAGTGACTATTAGCTATATCCAAACTATACGGTAATCATGGTCACCTTCAATAAGGTAAACCCCTTGTGCCTTCCCAAAAATGTTCCTAATAAGATTTTAGAGTATGAAATTAAATAATATCTTTGATGGAGCATGAAATAGGATTTGATAAACTAGAAGAAAAACACATTCTATAGGTCCCACATGATCATAGGTTGAATGTGCTATATAATGAGTAAACTTTTTGGGGATATGGGAAATAAAGTTAAATAATATTAGTTGGCCACCATACCTAATAGGGGTTATGATCCTCATGGTTATATTTAAAAGCATATCTAGGGCTTTGGTATTTCATACTATGATGTTCCCTATGATCATGATTTTTTTTATTAAATGCAAAAGATGATGCTCAAGTCATGGAATGAGCACAACTTTTAAGGTTGAAATAATACCATTTGAAGATAATCCAGAGATAACCTTCAATTTTAGTTAAATAAATGCATACAAGGCTTCTATCCCTTAGAGTATGGACTAATTTAGACTTATGAGAGAACATACCCCTATAATTGATAGAAGAATAAGGATAGCCTTCTCAAGAAGCTCCCCAAGTATGGAAGGTTGTAAAGATATAACTTGGTGTGAGTGAAAATGAGCATAGAGGGGCTCAAGAGTATCTAATTGACTTGGAATCCTCTACTTCAAGATACCAAGGTCCTTAATTGCACTACCACTACAAAAATCTATATGTAAATAGGCTTATACGACCTCAATTCAACAAGCCTCCTCCCTAACTAAAATGGCTACAATCTATTATAAGAGGAAGCCAAGGATTCCTCCCTTCACAAAAAACCCAATTAATGATAAACCAAAAATAGACATGTCTTCAATTTAGTAACAAATAGTAATAGAAAAGGAAATGGATAATGAAGATGAATTATAAAGAGTAAAGACACTAATCCTTATAGATTACAAAGGCGAAAAAACCAATGAAATGTGACCAATCAGGTAAGAAGGCTCAGTGTTCAGTCCCTTCTTCCCAAATTTAATTTGATTCATTCCTTCTCTATTTTATAAGTTCATTTGATTCAGTTCCCCTTAGTGATGTGGTAAGAACACCTCTACTCATATAGAAGATAAAGGATGATACTTCTACCCCTATGGTTTCTACCCCCCAATAAGGCCAACCATATTTATTGTTACCACTTATACTAAAATTCCTTTTAAGACTGATACAACCCAACCGAGTATTAGAAAAAGGTCCTCTAAGGTGATTGAAAGAACATTTACAAGCTCCTAGTTCCATGTCTTATCTACCCAAATAAACATTCCATTGCCTTCCAACATCCCTTCCCAAGATACTATTATAACATCCTCAAGGAAGGCTAAGAGGGGAAAACAACTATATACAGTCCATCCACTACCTCAATGTGGAGGTATAGATTGATCTAATATCATATGTCCCTCCCTTTTAGACTCAGTACTCAAAAGTGATTTAGAGAAAGAAATCGAAGATCATAAGCTAAGACTATAGTTGATAAGGACAAACAACCAATAAACCCATCACATCTAGTCATCTCTCCATGGGAAGCTAATATTAGATCAAAGTCTTCTTAGAGACTAAATTTCAAAGTCACAGCGTTGCCTTATATAAATTCCATGTTTGATAAACCCTCAGGAAGCATCCAAAGGGTCAAGAAGGGGAAAATGGAGGATGAAGTAGGGAAAGATATCATTTTTTAGGAAAGGAAAGAAGTTTTACTTTAGCTAAAATGAATAATATGAATATATGGTAGTCCCCATATATAGAGGGCTTCAAGTCCCTTGTAGAAACTCATAAGGATGCTATGATAAAATTACATGAGGGGATAGAGATGGCTAGGCAAGAGCTTAAATAAGAGATACATAAAATAAAGGAGAAGAAAGAAATAGTCCATATCCCTCAAGGGATTGAGATTGAAGTTATATAGGCTAAATCAAAGTATTATAATGCTCTTGAAGCAATTGAGCAATGAGGGCATAATTGGCTCCCCACATAACCCAACCTCATAAATTATTTAATTCTTTGAAATAGGATGAAAATAAATTGAAATTTATAATTATTTACATTACTAATAATGCATATATCCATATGGAATTAGTGACACCATTAGAGGCATAAAATGCCCTCAAGTTGGTGGTAATTAAAAATCAAAAGGCTAGAGACTAGATTACAATAATTGGGGCAGTAGTGCCCAAATATCAAGAACATGAATCTCTCATTTTGTAAATGTTGGAAGAACTTAAATTATCTAAGCTGATTAGTAGGATCAATTTTGATCAAATCCTTCAAGAAGCATTTAATAATTTCAATTAAAGCCTACATGTATTATCACTTGAAGACATTGAAGCTAAGTTGAGTTTTGCTAGAAATAAGGTGACATAAGTATAGATCTTCAAGATAAACTTATAGAATATGAAGGTAGAGTATGTCAAGCTCCTTGAATAGGTGAAAAAGGTACATAGAACTTATTTAATTAACTTGGACATCATTAGATAATAGCATGGTGTTGGAAATAATTGTTATCTAGAGTTAGAGGCAAAGAAGAAGATTGATGTTGTAACTTCTAGTTTAGCAAAAGTATCTACAATGATGATTGCCATAATCAGTACATCCATGCAAGCATCTGCCAAGTCTTAGTTTAAAGACCAATTTTTTGCATACCAATACAAAGGTTTTAGTTTTGTACTCGTAGAATATTTTTATTAGGACTTAAATATGAAATTTGTCTAAATTATTTGTAGGCATGCACATGTTACATCACATTGTAAAGGCCAACTTTATTTTTAACAATTGTGAGATAAATCTATACATTACATTTAGTTTTTGAAAATGAAATTAGAACTGAGGTTATAATTATGCCATGTAATCACAATTTGTATACACTTGGAGGATAAGGCGACTCCTCCCAAAATGTATATATGTATCTAGAACCCTCATTTTCAAGGGTCATAATATTAATACAGAAGCAAAATCAAGTTTTTATTGTCACAAATGTGTTGGCATATTTTCTTTCCATACTATATGTAATCAAGTTCTATATTTATGGTTGTTTGATTTAGTAATTCTAATTGTGTAGTAGGTATGGATAATTCTTCTTGTTATGATTGATATGCTGATTTTAGATGTGTAGTAGCTATTGAAAAGTTAGAAGTGATTATTGATTATTTGTAATTATGTTGACTATTTCATCTTTCTAAGAGTGTAGAGGTGTTTTCAATTCTATATTCATATATTTGTTTTTCGTAGATACAGTAGATACCTCCTTGATCTTAGCCATAATCTAAAAAGTATGGGTGTGAAATAGATACTCCAAAAGGATAAACTTTTGGCCTAGATATTTGAGTTTGCTATATTAGTTTGTCCCAGACTACTTGACTATGTTTGTCTATGTATGTGCATCAATTTCTAGTAACAAAAATTAGTTCTAAAAACATTTTTTCATGAATAAACCAACCCAAAAGGTAATAATTGAAGTCATAGAGCCCTTATTTTCTAATCTACCCTTTATCTTAGATTAGTATCCATAAATCTACCAACTCACCTATATTTAAGCTTATTTTAGATATCATTCATCCATTCATAGTTCTAGTTAAGAACTTACATGCCCTAAATATGATTCCATCACCTGTTTGTTTAACCACATACTGAAAATTCATGCCTTAGAGTGGTGTTTAACTCTATTGAGATCCTAAAATGTTAGAGGTTATCTTGTTATGAATTGGTGTACATAAAAATAACATCAACATCTTTTCTACTACTAGGTGGGTAGATGACAATGAATTCCAACCCCCACTAGGAAAATGACCTTCACCTAACAATAGGTTTAAAGGGAATTTATACATGTACTTATATTTTTACTAAATCTTGGAATTTATGACATGTCCTTACATGGAGATGGCATGCTTGAAGATTGTTGGCTAGTAATAACCCATTCTTAGGATTTTGTGAGTTGTGGTATTTTAGATGGATGATCGCTACATATATTTTAGTGTAAGTTTTCTAGAATTTCTTGAGCCTCTTCTATTGATACACATCTAAGTTAGATTCCTTCATAATTTATCTTATAAATAACTCCTTTCTTGATCATGTAGTGAGTAGCTTTGAGACTCAAAACTCTTCTTCATTTTATATTGAATGAAAATAATATATATATGATAATGTATTCACTTATTGAAATAAAAATATAATTAGATTCAACACTACCATCTCACTAGTTTGTGATACTGGGCAATAATTCATATTAGGTGAATCTACTAAATGGGATCATGATAATTATATCACCTTTAGGCCATCTTCTAACTGCTATCCTTAAGGAAATGGTTTGGTTGATTCAAAAAATAAGATCCTAATAGATGTGATTAATTAATCAGCTAGGGATAAGCCTAGGGACTAGCATAATCTAGTTAAGTATGCCCTTTGGGTATACCAAAAATTAAATAAGTAGGCCTTCAAGGCCTCACCCTATTTGTTGGTGTATGGATGATGGCTAGTATTCCCAATCATGTTGAAGTTACTGACCTATCAATTCATGTACAAATATATGAAACCCAATGATAAAGTATAATCTTTATTATTAGATATTATATAACTTAATGAATTGAGGATTGAGGCCCTACAAACATTCATCAAACATTAATACATAGTCCAAATATGGTTAAATAAAAAGGCAAAATTTAAAGCATTTAGGATCTCCAATCTAGTGTTTCTATGGGATACAACCCATGAAAAGAAAGGGTAGCGTGATAAATTTACCCCACTATGGATTGGACCATATTATATTTTAGAGATCTTAGGTAAAAATACATTCCATCTAAGGGACCTTAAAGGTAATGCACTCACATATCTAGTTCATTTAATAGTTTTAGGAATATTGGAGTATTATTCCTAATTTAGTTAAGGGTTTGGAGTAATAAAATTAGTAAATAATTATTCAATAATTAATCTTACTAATTTGTATAATTTTATTGTAATTTGAGTATTTATAAAAATAATAATAATGGAGAGACAATAAGACTTAGCTATAAACTGACTAAGATGACTCAGATAGAGTCTAGAATTCATTGTGCAAGACTGAGAGACTATCACAAATTAGGTTATGGCCTTCATTTTATGATTAGATATGAGTTTATAAATAAGACACCATAGGGTTTTGTTCTATAGTCCTCTTTTACCAATATTTCCTAGGAGACCTAAAGCTTTCTAGGTTTTGTTTGTTGTGTTTGTGTGACCCTACCTGTGAAATTTTAACTATTGGATGTTTGTAGAACTCCTTATAAAGATGATTTAGTTTTAAACCCTATAATCCATTGTGATTTGAAAATATTTGATGAAGAGGGGGTATTTAATGCATGAGATGCAATGAACATGTATCCAAACCCTTTATGTGGGCATGTTGCCTACATACCAATACTCTAAAGAGGGATCAAGCCATATGTAGTTCTCCCACTTCATGTGATTTGTTAAATTGTGTGTATGAGGATGTAAAATGCTAAACTAGGTGTGATTGAGGTGGCTATGGATTAGTGTAAGGATTTGAATAAGATTATAGTTTTATTAGATAGATGTATATAGAGAATAGAGAAGATTGTCGTAGTAGTTTTGCTTGTATTCTTGCTTACTTTAAAATAATTATCAACCCCTTCTACATGAAATTTGAATGGGATTTTATAGGGATTTTTTAGTCATCGGTCAAATGTATTCACATTAGGCCAACAAGGAGGATAAGAACCAGAAAAAAATGATCATTAGAGGTAAAAATGCACTTGGATAGGAACACTAGAATGGAGATCCTAGGGTCAAATGCTATAGTCCAAGTTGGAAAATATTTTCCTAAAGGAATGGGGCCTAGGGGTATGGAATAATCACTAGAAATTTTTCCTAAAGGAGGTGGAATCACTATCTAAAAGGCTAAAGATGACTAGGAATTAGTGAAAAGATACCTATGAGGGTCATGAGAGTAAGTAAGAGGCAATTATGACCCAAGACACCCTCAAATTACCAATTTTCACATTTTATATGACTAAATTTACCCCCCCATTTATTCTAGTGATGTAGTAAAGCAAATTACTAGGATAAAAGAAAAATAGAAATTGGGCCTAAACATACCTACAAGGGTGAAGCTCAAGAAGTTGTGTGATGTTGGATGTGCATAGAGAGAGCATGTTGCGAAGTGTAAATTTACAAGAGAAAACAAAGAGTAGATCATTTCTTATAAAATTGGGTAAGAGAGAGAGAGAGGAAGAGAAAATAATGAATACACCTCACTGGGTACATCAACCAATACCAAACCTATATTGGTGCTGAGTAATGTTAGGTATGTGTTATACCAAGAGTAATATTGTAAATGGATCTAATTGCTCAATTCCCCATATTGTCTTAAGAATGTAAAGGTTGTTTCTTTATCTCCATCACCACCCACTAAGTGAATCTAGGTTATCATCCATGTTTTAATTGATGTTCAGGCTATGTGTCTAATCACTCTGAATAGGTGGCTTAAGAATACAAAGGCTAGCTAGTCCTTTGGCTCCATCATTACCCCATGAAGTAAAGCTATGAAATAATATCAGTATGAAATGTGTGTCATATGAGATGGATCTTTAAGCCCATGAATGTATTGTAATTTGACAATGTTGGCATGTATAACTAAATATATGATAGAAACTAGGCTATTCTTGGCCATTGTCAAAGGTGGAGATTAGGATTGTATGAAAGCTATTGTGAAATTGTGTACTAGGCTTAAATGAAAGCCATTGTGATATGTGGATGTTAGGATTTAATGAAATCTATTCCAAAATTATGCCAACTACCTATAAATGAAATAAGGAATGAAACTATTGAGAATGTTTGGGTATGTACTAAACTCAAAAATAAAAGAAGACAAATGTGTCATGCACATTGTCCCTAGTCACTGATGTCTCAAACATGGATTCTGATCTAGAATTTATACCAACTACCCTATCTAAAACTAGAAGTGAGATCTAGCATGCCATACATAATTCCACCTATATCTAGATTTTTTGAGAAAAACTATATTGAAAGTGTTGTATTTGAACTAGTCTAAATGTGCAAAACTTTAGGTGGACCTATTTTTTTTGCCTGTTTTTGTAAAAACTATTTTTTTACTATTTGGATAGAAGCACCAATAATGGACACCCTACTATCTATTGCTATAGTCCAATCTTGGTGTTATTGTCTTAGGTTAATTCTAATGATTATTCTATAATTATCACTATCTAGATGGTTTGTTCTGCCTAGTTTGAAGTCTAGTTGTTATTTTGGGTGTTCTAAATGATGACTTTTTAACTAATAAGAACTCTGATCTCTATGAAAAAACCCTTATTTATTTCCCCCTCTTTTGAGGGTAGGAATGAAGACCTATAATGGCTTCCCTCAAAGTAAATATCTATATAAGTGTGTTATGATATGAAGATACATGACACAATAATGATAATTGACAAGATATCTCAAGATATAACATTGTTCGTAATGAGATATTATTAGATCAACACAGGTATGCCTAGATAGATATAACAATGTCAGAATATGTGCAATGTACCAAATTAGAACTATAAGTCTGGTTATTTATTCATTGTTAGTTGTTATGGAGGGATGGAGCATGATGTCCATCATGGCATCTAAGAAAGAAAGATAATGAATGATGTGGATCATGGAATTATAAATAATTTAAAGGCAATCAAGCAACAAGAACATAAGGAAAGATTAAAGAAGCATAAAAGAGTGGCCAAGGGGCCAAGCAAAAAAGGGATAGGCACATGTCACTCAAACTAGAAAGTAAGCATACAAGGCATGTGAAAATTCCACATACACATACAATTGAAACAAGAAAGGTTGGCCCAAAGGCCACAAGCACATATAAGAGTATAAGTAGAGGAAATTTGAAAATGTCCTAAGGCACACACAAGAATAGAAGCAAAATACATTGGTAAATATCCTAGGGCACATACAAGAGACAAAATAGGAATTGATAAATGCAATCACATCTAGATACACAAATCAAGAAAGGAAAGCATGTAATATACTAGAAATACAATCACATATAACTAATGAAAGTAAGAAGTGAAAGTATGTAAGATATTATACTAGTAAAATATCAATAGATTAATCTATGTAGGCTTATAAATAATGTACATCAACATGATAATGAGAGTGTGTGGCATAAGAATGACATAAACTAAATGGTGTAGGCATGTAGAAGATGCCTCCAGTGGGTATGCATATTGATGTGTGTCTCAAATGTAGTAGGATGCCTCATCAATGTATAGAGTGAAGCAATCAAGGATCTAGATGTCACTGCACACACTCAAAGAATATCAATTGAAGCATGGTAATGTAGATAAAGCATCAAACAATAGCATAGAACAAAATATAAATCATGGATAATGCATACAATCAAAATGTTTTTGATGTTTTTGAATGTTTTTATATATATTTTTGAAATAAGCTATGTAAAATAAAGAATAAGGAGACTATGTACAAGTACTATGGAGAATAAATAATACTAACTAATGAGTCTCATGTGAGAATCCCTATTATGGTGTCTTGTATCAAGGAGAGGGATCATGTGTGATCGTGAAACACAATAGAAGGGTTGAGACTATGGATTTGAAAGATGTATATGAAGTAAATGCTCTAAAATATCTAAATTAGAAACCATATGTGGGATACCCTTATAATTATGGGAAGTGGATGCAATTGTAGGGCTCTTAGGGACCCATTTGGTAGTAGGAGAATCTCTCTAAACATGTGCTCTATGAGTGGATGCATGAGACCTCAATGATACTATCCTGGATGTGAACACTATAGTTGGAAGCTGTCTAAAATTCTAAAACTATGGTTTCTCTAAAAGTGACATCTATGGAAGTGTATGAACTTTCTATGTTTGCAATGGAAGCCTCAACTGTGTCTAAATCAAAACTAGAATAAGAACTATAACTAATGGAGAAATTGAAACTAGTGATGGAACTACAACTAGTAACTACAAAATAGTAGATGGATATAAAGTGGGGAGTGGTAACTCATACAATATTCTATCAACTAGAATTACCTGATTAGCATGAATTAATTTCATGCATCTATGAATTGTATAAGGTATTTCTTGAAGTTTTTAAATCCATGGTCAGATATGTAACATATCAAAAAATCTTACACTAGAAATAATAAGAAATGGTGTGGCCACATGTGTTGGGCTAACCTATAGAGGAAGTAAAACCTCACCTAATGAACTCTGTACATGCCCACTGAGTCTATTGATAATTATGTCCATTGGGGTAATATCCTACTCTAGATATCCCAAATGCCACAATAATGTCATAGTACACATGTTCACATTGAATTGATTATCTATGAGAACACTATCAATAGGATGGTTATGAATGTAAACTCTAATAAAGAGTGCATGATAATATGAATCATCATCAACTATCTCCTACTCTGAGAAGGAGATGGAAGGTCTATATGAAACTCTAGAATTGTATACACTAATAATGTCTCTCAAAGGATGTAATTCAACTAAAGGTGCCATATATAGATATCTAGTGGGGGATGTGCATGATATGTATCGCAAACACCTGATGTATCACCTATCTCTTATTTAGAATGTTTCATAAAAGTAGTTGAGAATATTTTCAAATCTTTATCCTATGTTTGCTTTGCCTAAGGAGTGTTAATTAAAGTACCAAGGTCAATAATAATGCCATCTATCAAGTCCTATATCTTGTGTCGCAAACTAATGCATCTATTTATTGTATGGACTAGTACCCTATTAAATTTACAAAATACATGTTGATCATATCCCCATGGAAGAGGCTTTATTAGATCAACTTACCAAATAGGAGGGAGAGATATGAGATTGCATTCTAAAAGCTATTGTAAAACTTTAGCTAGAAGAACTAGTAGATTGGTAAAGGTTTTCTAAGGAGGTGCTAATAAAACCATATGCTAAGGGGGATCTGAAGTTGTGTTGACTATAGGCTGATTTTGAATCTTGATATCATTAGCCTTGACTTTGTATGGTACTTTGTTGTTAATCTTTTTTTTTTGATATACTTGTGTACTTGAGTTTACCCATTGAAATTATCTTGACTTCCCTATCCTTTAGTGTGTGACATAATTCAGTGAAGGAAGAGAACCTTTTGAAAATTATTGATTCATGCAAAATTGGTAGAATACTCTATCTGAATAGATCTTGTAACTCTTGATCAGCCATGGGGCTAGTCATCTTAGCCAAGATAGTCTTATATTGAAGAACATTATATATGAGATGATCATTTGACCTCTGTTTCTATTGTGTAACTTGGGAATATGGAAACCTTATCACCAATATTGATGCTAAAATGAGTTAAGAACATATTAGCTAAAGGATTGAATGTGTTGACCAACTGATTTGGTAAACTATAAAACCATTATAGAGTATAATCCTTTAAAATTTGTGGAAATAGCTTGGTGAATAGCCAATCATTTGGCACATAGTCTAGGCATGTTGCATGAAAAGCTCTAAAATGTGTCTCTAAATCACCCTTGCCATCATATAGAGTAAGCTTGGGTTGAATAAAACTTTATGGTGAGGGTGTAGAAGTAATGTGACATGCCAATGGTGTATGTAGTAGAGTTAAAGAATCCAAAGTCTGCATAGGTCTAGGGGCACCTTTCTCAATATTCAACACCTTGGATTGAAGAGATCTTATCTCTTACACAAGGGCTACCACGTTAGGAAACAAAGATGTAATATATGTAGTTGGTTGCATAGAGGAAGGTTGGGCTATTATAGGGGGTTGTCGAGACATAGTTACCCCCATAGTGTTATATGCAACTGGTTTCTTTGTGGTTTGTAAATAATGACCATTATTCACTTTTTTTGTTCCTCTTATAGTATTTAAAGCATGCCATCTTGCATGTTAGGGTGTTTAGTTAAATGTTTTTAAAGTTACCTTTTATCAATTTCATCAAAAATAGTGTATTATGCCATTATTAAGATAGGAAAAAAAATTGAATATTGATTGAATTATTTGTGATAATCAAGGTGCTATGGTAGGAAATTACTTAATAGAGGAAATGTAAATTCCTAAAAACAAAAAATTAAAAAGTGCATAAAAGGGATACGAAGCTCACAAACATGTAAGGTGATACCTCAAGAAGCAAATAAGAGATAATATATGCAAATATGATTTTGAATGAAATTATTTTAAAATTACTAATGAATTTTAAAATTTGATGTAAATTTTGGATTTAAATATGTAAGTAAAAAATTAGAAAACTATAGGAAAAATATCGTGACCTAATATGGGAAACTAGGGTTTTGAATAAAAATATTTAATAATACTAAGGAATTTTAAAATTTGATACAAATTTATAATTTAAATATGTAAGTAAAAAATTAGAAAAATATAGGAAAATAGAAGGACCTAGTATGGACAACTAGGCTTTGAAAGAAAAATTAGTTTAAAATTATTACAAAATTTTAAAATTTAATGCTAAAATTTTTAATTTTATTATGTAGGTAAAAAAAATCAAACAAATAAATGAAAAATTAAAAGGAATTTACCCTAGGGTTTCTAAGGTTTTTATGCATAAACAAAGTAAGTCAGGTTCACCAAATGATTTAATAGTTTTAGGAATATTAGAGTATTATTCCTAATTTAGTTAAGGGTCTAGAGTAATAAAATTAGTAAGTAAATATGTAATAATTAAGCTAATAATTTTTATAATTTGGCCATAATTTTAATCTTTATAAAAATAGTAATAAGGGAGAGAAAACAAGACTTAACTAGAAACTAACTGAGATAGTGGAGATAGAGTCTCGAATTCACTATACAAGACTGGGACACTATCACAATTCAAGTTCTGGCCTTCATTTCATGATTATATAGTATTAAAAGAATAATACACCATATATTACAGCACTATAATCCTCTTCTTCTACTATTGTACATGAGACTTAAGCTTTCTAGGTTTTGTTCACTACGTTTGTGTGAGCCTGCCTATGAAATTTTGACTGTTGGGTGTTTGTAGAACTCCTTGTAGAGGTGATTTAATATTAAATACCCTAAAATATTTATTTTTTTGAAAAAAATTTATGAAGATTGGGGGTTAGTGTGTGTAAGATGCACTGAACATGTATCTACACCCCTTCTGTGTGTATGTTGTCTACATACCAATACTCTAAAGAGGTATCAAGCCATATGTAGATCCCCCACTTGATGTGCCTTATGAAATTGTGTGTATGATGATGAAAAATGATAAATTTGGTGTGTTTTAGGTGACTAGGGAATGGTGTAAGGATTTGAATAAGCTTATAATTGTATTGGTTGCCTGTATGTACAAAATAAGGAAGATTGCCTTAGTGGTTTTACTTGTATTCTTGTTTGCTTTGTAATAATTGACAACCCATTCTAAATGAACTTTGAATTATATTTTATAAGAATTTTTTGGTCATGGGTCAAATGCATTCATGGTAGGCTGACAATAAGGAGAATAGGAACTAGAAGGAAATGATTGTTGTTTGTAAAAATTCACTTAGATAGGAGCATAAAAAATGGACACCCTAGGGTTTGATGCTATATTCCAAGTTGGATGATATTATCCTAATGGAATGGGACCCATGCGGATGAATCATCACTACAAATTCTATCTGGAGGAGGTGGAATCACTACCTGAAAGGCTATGGATGATTACGAATTAGTGAAAAAATGTATATAAGGATTATGAGAGAAAGTAAGAGGGACATAAGGTTTAGGTATCACAATCCACACTCAAGTTACCAATTTTCACATTTTATGTCTACACCGGCCAACAAACAATTTTTGAAACATTAATTTATGGCTATAATATCTGAAGTTCCCCTGATTGATGAAGAAATTGACGTAGAGGTAGTAGTTTGGTTTTCCTACTTTCTAGTTTAGTTTTCCTTCTTTCTAATTTAGGTTTCTAATTTCTAGTTTAGTTCCCTACTTTCTAGGTTAGACATTTTAATCTTTCTTATGCCAATTTAAACTGGTTTATCCTGACACAAAATAAAATCCTACCAGTTGGGCCCTATTTTATGCTTAAACTAATATATATGGGAAAGGGATATTACAAAGGGATTCATAATTTGGGATTTGTTCACAAGCCTATTATACTTTTGTGTCAAAGGTCTTCAATATTTGGGTATATAATTATAGTCATTCAAGGTTCTATGACAATTGAATATTTCTACCAGGTGTGTGAAAGCTACTCTCAAATAAATTGTATAAATCTGGAAAGTTTTCTCACTCTATTCGGTCATGCACACTTTTCATACTAATATTTGTTTGGAGGTGATAATCACTGGTATAGACGTAACTGGTAGGGATGTTCTAGTATATAATTTTATTTATAAGTACACCAACTCATAATGGTTTTGGATCTCTTTATTTTATTATATATATGTGTGTGTGTGTGTGTGTGTGTGTGTGTGTGTGTGTGTGTGTGTATATGTATGTGTGTATATATATATATATGTATGTATGTATGTATGTATATATATATATATACATATATATATATATATACACATATATACATAAATACATACATACATACATACATACATACATACATATATATATATATATATATATATATATATATATATATATATATATATATAAGAACCAATATATTTAAAAAAGAGTGATCAATAATTTCGGATTTGTTCACAAGCCTATTATACTTCTATGTCAAAGGTCTTCAATATTTGGGTATATAATGATAGTCATTTAAGGTTCTATGACAATCGAATATTTCTACCAGGTGTGTGAAAGCTACTCTCAAATAAATTGTATAAATTTAGAAAGTTTTCTCACTCTATTGGATCATGCATGCTTTTCATACTAATATTTGTTTGGAGGTGATAATCATTGGTATAGATGTAACTGGTAGGTATGTTCTAGTATATAATTTGTTTTATAACTACACCAACCCATAATGGCTTTGGATCTCTTTATTTTATTTTATATATATATATATATATATATATATATATATATATATATATATATATATATATATATATACATATATATATATATGCATATATACATATATATATATATATGTATATATACATATATATATATATACATATATATATAGATACATATATATACATATATATACATACATATATACACACACACATATATATACACATATACACATACATACATACACACACACACACACACACACACACACACACACACACACACACACACACACACACACACATATATACACACACACATACATACATACATACATACATATACATACATATATATATATATATATATATATATATATATTTTATATATATATATACATACATATATATATATACACACATAGATGTATATATATATATACATACATAGATGTGTGTATATATATATATATATATAGAATAACTAATATATTTAAAAAATAGTGATCAATAAAACCAAAATAAAATCAAAAGGGGATCAAAGGCTCACATGGTGGAATAAGGTCAGTGTATTATCATCATGCTCAAAGAACTGAATAGAGAGGAGAGAAGGAACCCAAAGGTATCTCTGTCAGGGCTATGGACACTTCGATGGTAGTAGATCAATGCCTAAGCTCACCTAATTTAGTGAGCTTTAAAAGAAATAGACCAAAACCTCCAACTACTCCAATTCTTTGAAAAGATCCTTGCAAACAATGGTTAAATAACATCACTTTAGCACACATAGATCAATGGATGGAAAGGTAAGTATGTTTTATGATATAGTTGGGAGTCTCTTTCATATCTTTGATTCTAATATTTTTTTATGCCATGGTTCATATCTAGTTTGAAATTTCTAGGCAAATTTTTGAATTCTCAAACATTTGGAAGTATTCTCCCTATAATTCACCATTTGTTGTAGCCAATATTTCCCTATTCTTTTAAAAGAATGGGGACCCACTTTTATTTTGATTTAGTCCCATTTTTTAATTTTTCCTCTCTATGTTGTAGATGTTTTATTGAATTACTCCTTAATCTCAACATTCATATGTATAAAAAATGGTATCTTACATTTCAGACTAACTTATTAATGCCTTTTAGTAGTTTTTAAACTTATGCAAAATTTTAGGACTTGGTTTTATTTGGAACTCCTTTATTCAATTTATTTTTGTTGGAAATTTTATTCACTACTTAAGTTCAAATAACTTATTTAAAATATTTTCATCAAAACATTTTTTGGGACTTGTTAAATAATTTTTTCAAAATAGTCTTCGTCATCTTTATGCTTCAAAGCTTTTATTCAGAGGTTTTTCTTAGACACTTTGTTTGGGATTTATTTGTCAGATATTCATTCATGACTTATGTTTAGAAGTTGTTCATTATATGTTTGTTCATGACTTATTTTTGGGTTTTCCATCATTCTGAGGTTTTGTTTAGAATAGTCTTCATTGGCATTCCTTTTCAAAGATTTTATTCAAAAAATTTGTTTGAACATTATTCCATAGGATTTGGTCTTCAGACATTTTATTCAAGGTTTGTGTTTATAGCCTTAGGTTCATAAGTTTTTTTGTCTTGGTCCCAACACAAAACCTGACTTTTGACTCTTGACTACTAAAATCTTGCTAGATTTAGGTAGCAAAATGGAACTACTTCGTGACACATGCCAAAGAACATAAAGGCATGGCTTTCCTACCATCTACACTAATGAGATTTGAATTGTGTAGATAAAGCAAGTATATCAAACTTATACACTAAAAGTGCATGAACAAGAATTGAATGTAAAAGGCTATATCAATGACTTGCCAAGATTGATGTATTCATTTTATTACAAGAATATGTTGAGCTATGTTGTTACTCTACAAATAAATCCCTAGCCACCTATGAATCCATTGCAAAGAAACAACTAATGGAAAGGAATATTCATAGTACATGAAACTAAATTTGAGTAAACTAGACATCTTTAATGGATTAATCATCTTGGAGCTTTAGAGGAGTACTCCCACCATCCCAGTTTTCCATCAAGGATTGCACATAGTATATAGACATTATGTTTGACCTAATAATCTTCAATGAAAAATATGCCAACTATTCAAAATTATGGGATGAAATTAATGTCATTGATGTAGTTTCTCATGAAGGAGATTTATCATTATCACAACACCATTTGGTCATAGACCTACTCTCCCTCGAGAGATAAGGACTACACTTTATGGAATCCAAGTCTAAAGTCATGCCATGTATTGACCTACTATGAGACTTGATATTTTCTAGCAAGGTTTCACAATATGCCTTATTACATCACATGGATCACAAGATAGTCATGGCCTACATCTCTAGTGATGATTTCCAGAGGTATTTATCCTTGATGAATCTAAATACCATATTCAATATGCATAAGGTGGTAACATGAAAAAAGCATAATTTAATTGATAAAGTTTTGAGCTCATAGCTTCTTCTTAGGGAGTCTATGGTATTAAATGTAAAACCCCCACTACCATTAGTAGATTCAGAATGGGGGTCCAAATTAGGATTTCCCTATTGAATAGACTATACAACATGTGAAGTATCTATTTTCTCCACCTAGATTGGGTGCTAGTTATAGACATGTTGATGACCTCTGACATGAATTTTTCCTTGGGGAAATTATTATATTTATTCTAACATTTTTATAGATGTCATACATCCTAAATGTAGTTATGGGGATATTGCATGGGGACTTTGGGGAGTTTTGGATCCCAGTAAAATACTATATAAATATTCACATCTATGATTACTTTTAATTCATGCACATATACATATATACCAAGCATATCACCCAAATTATAGAGGACACATATCTTTAGATATGGTAGGCTATCCATGAGGCCCAACTACCTAGGATATCAAAGAGTATAGTAGATACACTATCAGATTAGGGTGACTATTGGTTATATCCAAACTATACGGTAATCATGGTTACTGATAATAAGGTTAACCCCCCTATGCCTTCTCATATATGTGCCTAATAAGCTCATAGAGAAAGAAATTATATTCCAACTTTGGTGGAGTGTGGAAGAGGATCTAATAAAGTATAATAAAAGCATGTTCTAGGGATCCCACATGATTATAGGTAAAATGTGCTATACAATGAGGAAACATTTCAAGGATTTGGGTAATAAAAGGAAACATTATGAATTGGCCACCCTAACTCATAAGGATTGGGATCCTCATGGTTGAATTCAAAATCATATCCAAGGCTTTGGTAATCCATACTATCATGTTCCCTATGATCATGATTTTTTGTTTTTAAATGCAAAAGATGATGCCTGAGTAATGGAAAGGGCACAACTTATAGGGTTAAAATAAGATCATTTAAAGATTATCCAAGGATAACCTTCAATTTTAGTTTTAAAAATGCATACAAGGATTCCACCCCTTAGAGGATGGAATACTTAAGAATTGTGGGATAACAAACCCTTGCAATCGATAGAATAATAAGGAGATCCTTCTCAATAAGATCCCTAAGTATTGATGTTTGTAAAGATAGAGCCTAGTGTGAGTGAAAATGAGCATATAGGGGCTCAAGAGGATCTAATAGACTTTAAATATTCTAATTTAGGAGAACAAGGTCACCCAAATACACTACCACTAAAAAAATTTATAGGGAAAGAAGTTGTTACTACCTTAATTTAGTTAACCTTCTCCATAACTAAAAAAGGCTACAATCTGTTATAATTGGAAGCTAAAGGTTCCTCCCCTTATAGAAAACATAATTACTGATGAACCATAAATAGACACATATTTAATTCAAAAACAAATATTATCAAAACAATAATTTGATAATGAGGAATTAGAAAGAGAAAAGGAACTAAGCCTTACAGATAATAAAGGCGAAAGACCAAAGGAAGATGACCAATCAGGTAAGAAAGATTTACATTCAGTCCCTTCTTCTCAAATTTCATTTGATTTAGTCCCCCTTTCTTTAATAAGTTCATTTGATTTAGTTCCCCTTAGTGTCATGGAAAAAACTCCTCTACTCACACTAAAGATAGAGGATAATACTTCTACACCTATTGTTTCTACCCCTAATAAGGCCAACCATATCTATTATTGCTAGTTATGTTAAAATACCCTCTGGGACTTTTACAGTCCAATCTAAGACTAGAAAAGTGGTCTCTAAGAAAATTGAAAAAACATTGGAAAGCTCACAACTCCATGTCTCATCTACCCAAAAAAAAATTCTAATGCCTTCTACCATCTCTTTCTAAGATACTACTATAAAATCGTCAGGGAAGGCTAAGAGGGAAAAACAAGTATATACAGTCCACTTACTAGATGAGGATTATTCAAAGATCATATGGCCCTCCCTTCCTAAATTAGTACCCAAAGGAGATTTGGAGTAAGAAAAATAAGATCAATTAATTGAGACTATAGTTTTTGAGGATAAATAGCCAATAAACCCATCATATCTAGTCATCCCTTCATGGCTAGTTGATCTTAGGTCAAAGGCTTCTTAGAGAGTAAATTTTATAATCATAGAGATGCCTTATGTAAGATCCATGTTTAATAAACCCTCAATAAGCATCCAAAGGGTTAGGAGGAGGAAAATATTGGATGAAGTAGGGAGAGAAATCATTTGTTGAGGAAAGGAAAGATGTTTTTACATTGTCCAAAAGGAAGAATAAGAAGACATGATAGTCCCCATATATAGAGGACTTAAATTACCTTATTGAAACTCATAATGATACTATGATAGTATTACATGTGGGGGAAAATATGGATAGGCAAGAGCTTGAGCAAGATCTAGAGAAAATAAAGAAGTGTTAATAATTAGTCCATATCCCTCAAGGGATTGAGAATAGAGTTCAGTGGGTTGCATCAAAGTTTTATAATTTTCTTGAAGTAATTGCGGTAATGAGGGAAAAATTGGCTCCCCATATATCCTAGACTCATAAATTATTTAATTATTTGAAATATGATGAAAATAAATTGAAATTGATTATTATTTATTCTAATAATAATGCATTTATCCATCTAGACATAATGACACCAATAAAGGCATCAAATACCCTCAACTTGGTGGTTATTATAACTTAATAGGCTACAGAGTGGATTAAAATTGATAGGGAAGTAATGAAAAAATATCAAGAACATAAATATCTCATTTTACAAATCCTAGAAGAATTGAAATTATCTAAGGTAAGGGATAGTACATGTAAGCCAATTAGTAGGTTCAAGTTTGATGAACTCCAAGAAGCATCTGATAATTTCATGTAGAGTTTAAAAGGATTACCACTTGAATAAATTGAAATTGAGTTGAGCTTTGATAGAAATAAGGTGATAAAAATTGAGATCTTCAAGATAAAATTATAGAATATAAAGGTAGATCATAACAAGATTCTCGAATAGGTGAATATGGTGCATAGACACTCATTATTCAACTTTTACATCATTAAACAATAGTATGATGTAGGATGAAAGTGTTACCTAGAGTTAGAGGTGAAGAATAAGATTTATCCTTTAACTTTTAGTTCAACACAAGCATCTACAATGATGAGAGGATCTTTCCTAAACAAGTTGGTAGATAATTGAAAATACATGAAATAAACTATGTAAAACTGAATGACAATGGTTGTACTATAGAATTATTAGCCTCTTCAAGGGGGCATCCTCCTTTGAGTAAGCTCAATACAATCAATTCTTGTATTCCTTCATTGGCCTCAAAACTTACTTATATACTAATTCAAATCTAATAAACTACTACTTCCCATGAATGTGGGATAAAACAAAATGCTCATTAGATGAGTTACAATGTATTTGGATCTATAGTAGCTATTATAATAATAAAGCAAAAAAGAATAACCATAAAAAATTCCTAGCATCCCCTCCCTCTTAGAGAAAAATTTGTCTTCAAAGATTCAAATGTGGGAATTGGTGTTGAATCTAAAATAATGATTCCCACGTGGCATCCTTTGGTTGCATTCTATGTCATTGAATTAAAACCTCTGCGATGGAGTGAGAGTGAACCTAGTATTTTTGCCTATCTAGGATTTCCTTCAATTTAATAAGGATAGATCCTTCATTATCAAGCTTTGGTAAAATAGTTTACACTCGGATGTTTGTGCCAAGAACATTTTCCAAACAAGAGACATGAAATACTGGGGAAACTTGGGAAGAAGGTGGGAATTCTAACTTATAATAAACTGACCCAATATTTTAGAGAATGTTATAGGGACCATATAAGTTGGGATCCATCTTATTATGCCCTATGAGTTTTAGGAAGGATTGTTTTTATGATTATAGGTGAAGAAAAACCATATCACCTACTTGAAAAGTGCACTTGAAATGGTGATAACTAGCCTATTGTTTCATTTGATTTTATTCCATATGAATATTGTCCCATAGGGTGTTTAATATCTAATCCTAGGTTTAGAAAAATGTGTCGACTACTTGAATTGATGAACTACTAAGGGTGTACATAAGGAGCGCTAGTGGTACTTAACCATAGACTGCTTCATATGGAGTCATTTTAGTTGAAGTGTGGTAGGAGGTATTGTACCCCCATTTAATGAAGGGGATAAAATTTACTCACTGATGTTTTTAATCTAAAGTGAAGCAATGAAGGAATTTTTTCAAGCATTTATTGATAATTTCAATCTAGCCATCTATTTATGGATGAAATAGAGAACACATATTTAATTGGGTGTTGGTGCATTGAAATAGTTTAGTCCAAAAGTGGTTGGTGAAGGTTTCATCACAATTTGAGACAATGGATGAAGGAATGCCATGAAGATAAAATGATTTGGTCCAATAAAATCTGTGTGACTATGGAGGTAGTGTAGGGATCGTTGAGGTCATAAAATGACTATATTTGGAGAGGCAATCAACCACAACCAAGATCACTATTTTCCCTCTCGATTTAGGGATCCCCTTAATGAAATACATAGAAATGTATATCCATATCCTAGTAGAGATGGGAAAGGGTTTGAGTAACCTAGGGATCAGTGTGGTTTCACCCTTGTTACATTGGCAAGTATCACATTCAACCACCATATGTTGCATTTCCAATTTCATTCACTTCAAAATGAAATTACATTGTGCCTACTCATAAGTTTTTAGAAAACTTAAGTACCCTATATATGGAGAAGTATGGATTTAATGGAATATAACCTACTAAAAATTTGTATTATAGGGAAGCACTAGACAACCCTTATATTATAGTGAATCACCATCCCAAGAATAATGCAATACAATAGAGGGGTTAGTGGCCAACTATTGAATGATTTGAGATAATGTAGATTCATTGATATACACTTGCTATATAATTTCCAACCAATTTAGAATAGGGATGAAAATAGCTGAAAGGGAAGCTTGGTCTGCAAATGTGTGAGATAGGGTCTCAACCACAATATTATCCTTACCATTATTATAAGTGATCTCATCATCATAACCCATGAGTTTTTTGACCCATTTATGTAATGATTGGGAAAAAATCCATTGTTCCATGAAATATTTTAGACTCTGGTGACTATTTTTGATGAAAAAATGATTCCCTAGTACTTATGGCTGCTAATTATATAATTCATGTAAAATGGCCATCATTTCCTTCTCATAAGTAAAGAGTACTAAAATTTTTCTAGAAAGAGATTTTATAGTGAATAAAATGGGGTGTACTTCTTGGAGGAGAACAAAACTAAGTCCATTTTTTCAAGCATCACTCTCAATGCTAAGGGTCTTGGCAAAATTTATCATAGCTTGAATAGATGTACACATATATTATTTTAATTCTTCAAATGCACACTCAATAGCTTGTGCCCATATAAAAGCATCATTTTTTAACATAGTTGTTAGTGGATGTCAATATTATTATAATTCTTGAAAAACTTGCAATAGTATGCATTCAACCCCAAAAAATCATGGAGTCTCTTGAGTGTTTAAGGATGAGGCCAATTTATCATGGCAACAATTTTTTTAGGATCTACCCAAACCCCTTGGGATAAAACAATATGTTAGATATACTACACTTCATCCTATCAAAAATCAAATTTATATTTTTTTCATAAATATTATGGTTGGAGAGAAGTTGCAGTGCAAGATCTAGTTGTTCGAGATGCTCAGACCATGTTTTACTATAGATGAGGATGTCATCAAAGAAGACTAGAATGAATTTTTACAGTTAGGGCAAAAAATATTTAATTCATAAATGCCTAGAATGTTAAAGGAACATTATTGAGGATAAATGTCATGAAAAAAAACTCTTAGTTGCCACTATGCAAGCAAAAATATATCTTAGGTATATCATCCTCATGAAGTCAGATCTAGTGATATCCAGAGTAGAGATCCAACTTGGATAAAAGTGAGTGCCATGAAACTCATCAATAATAGGTATCAAGAACTTATCATTTATTTTTATATGATTAAGTACATGAAATTCAATTCAAAGGTGCCATGACCCATATTTTTTCTAAGAAAATAGAACTAGGGAAGAATATGAGCTTGTATTGGGTGAATAATGCCTTACTTTAGTAAGTCTCAAATGAGCATCTCAATCTTTATTTGTTTATAAAATGGATATTGGTAGGGCCATATACTAGGAAGAGTGATTCTATGAAGGATATAAATATGGTGGTCCTTTGATCATGAAGGTGTAAATCCCACTAGTTTAGTAAAGACACATGCATACCTATGTAGAATAGTTTATAGATCAAAAGGAGGAGTGGAGACCATTGATGGTTACATTTGAATGGAATGGAGCTAGGCAATGACATCATGTTAATTATTCATAATAAGTTTTTCTATGTAATGTGAATGAAGATTATAAGAGACCCCAATTGTAATCCTTTCAATGTGTGTTTTTTTCCATTATCTAAAAACTACATCCAAGTTCAAGAAAATCACATAAGATGGGTCCAAGTGTGCATAACCATTGGGCTCTCAAAACAACATCACATCTACTTAAGAGCAAGGCAAACATGTTAGAGCACAATATATAATATCCAATAGAGATACACACATTACAACACTTCCCTTTATAAGGTAATGTTCCCCAATTG
This sequence comes from Torreya grandis, assembly GCA_037957365.1. Lineage (NCBI taxonomy): Eukaryota > Viridiplantae > Streptophyta > Pinopsida > Cupressales > Taxaceae > Torreya > Torreya grandis. Next base: position 178,033 of record JARHVA010008868.1, on the reverse strand, counting down.
GAAATCATGACTTCAAAGTTGGAGCAAGGATAGACAAAATAATTAGCCTATTTGACTATCCAAGGGTCAATGAAGTTTTGAGTGCTACTAAAATTAATGAGTATTGTGAGAGGTAATTTATTGAAGTAAATCCTGACTCACATGGTTTTTGGGGTGGTGACTCCTACTAAGGTATGGAGAGATATCTTTGGTAGGTCCTCTTGAGAAGAAAGTTCCATAATTAGTTGAGCTTCTTTCGATCATCTGTTATATCCTGAACATCTTCCCAATATTTAGTTTTGGGTAGAGATTCCACATACAATAGGTAAAGCTTTTACTTGACACATCAATGTCCATAAGTGAATTTTTCATCATAAATATAACATAGTCCTTTTTCTCTATAGTCTCACATCTCTACTTTATTCAAATGCTTGATAGGAGTGGTTATGGAGGCTAGCATTGTTTGAGATCATTATGGAGTTGTATTTTTTAATGGATCAAATTTGGATTTGAATCATTATTGAGATGTTATCTTATCCTTTGATAACATAGCCAACCCTAGGGCTTCCATCATCGTGTTGGGCTAGAACATTTTGCCCTCAAATCAAATTACATCCTTTAGTCCACTGACAAAGTAACTCTTAAAGAATTTATTAGATAATCCCTCTATGTGATCAGCTAGCTTTTCAAATTATATTTTATACTCTCTTATGGTTCCTATTTGGTGAAGTTTAGTGAGTGCTACTATGAATTCATCAAAAGAACTAGAGCCAAACCATTGAGAAATGAGGGTGCAAAAATTGGTCCATCTTGGCTCATCATGATCCTTGGTATACCAATGATACCATTTAAGGAATTCATGTTTCAAGTGAAATAATGCAAGTAGAACCTTGTTGTCGTTAAAAGTATTATGCAGACTACAATATTATTCTACTTGAAGATCCATCTAATCAGATATGCACCATAGAATCAAGGAAAATCAAGCTTCAATGCATGAAAATTACTGGAAGAAGAAAATATGGTCTTAAAAGAGGACTTTGGTGTTAGAAGAGGACTTTGGAGAGAAATTTTAAGACTTTTACTAATAAATTCATGGATGCCCTCATTGACCTTAACACTTACTTATATACTAAGTCTAATCTAAGCAAATACTACTCCCCATGAATGTGGGATAAAAAAAATGCTCACATAATGAATTACAAAGCATATGCATCCATAACAATTATTATACTAACAAAGTAAAGAGAAGGGGTGGCATGGGTTCTTAACAAATGATGACTCCAACAATAAATGCATCCAAGCAAGCATCCACCCAACCTTTATTTAAAGTCCAATTTTGTATGTACCAATACAAAGGTTTTAGTTTTGTACTCATAGTATACTTTTGTTAGAATTTAAATATAAAATTTATCTAGATTATTTGTAAGCATGAACACATTGCATCACTTTGTAAAGACCAACTTTATTTTTCACAACTGTAAGATAACTATATATGTTACATTTAGTTTACAATTAGATTTGAGGTTCTAATTATGCCAAGTAATTACAAGATTCATGCACTTGGAGAATGAGGTGACCCCTCCCCAAGTCTATATATGTATTTAGAACCCTCATTTTCAATGGTCAAAAAAATAAATAGAGGATCAAAATCAAATTTTAAATTCCACAAATTTATTAGTGTGTTTTATTTCCATATTCTATGCAATTAGGTTTTATCTTTCTAGTTATTTGGTTCAGTAAATCTGAGTGTGTAGTAACTACCAAGAATTTCTCTTATTATAATTAATATGCTGATTTTAGATGTACAATATCTATTGAAAATTTATCATTAATTATTGATTATTTTCAAGTAGGTTGATTATTTCATCATTCTATGTGTGTAGAGGTGTTTTCAGTGATATAGTAATCTATGTGTGTATCATATATACCTTATATAACTCCTTGATCTAATCCATAATCTCCTAAGTATGGGTGTGCAATAGCTACTCCAAAAGGGGCAACCTTGGCCTAGATCTCTGAGTTTCCTATATCAATTTTTCTTGGATTGCTTGACTATGTTTTTCTATGTTTGTATAGTAGTTGGTAATAACAAACATTGGTTGTAAAAATATTTGTTCTTAAATAAACCAACCTAAAAGGTAATTACTAAATTCATAGACCCTTTCTTTTCTACTCTTCCCTTTCCCTCATTTGGAGTTTATTTTAAGATATGCCCACTTTAGATTAATATCTATCCATCTACCAACTCATCTATATTTAATTTTCTTTTATATATACTTCATCCATTCATAGTTCTAATTAACAATCTGCATGCCCTACCTACTATTCCATCATGTGGTTGTTCAATCACATACCTATAACTCATGCCCTGGATTGGAGTTTACCTCCATTGAGATGTTGAAACATTAGATTCTACCTCATTATGAATTAGTATGCATAAAACCTGAATCAATAGACTATAAATTTAATTCTATATTTGGTGCTAATGGGATACATGAATAAGGTTATTTAAAAATCTCAGGATTTGATATGGTGTAGAATAAGATAAGTGAACTCCATGTGTGTTTGTTTCAAATTATAAGCCACAATTTTTTAATTAACATTTGGAATTGAATTTAAAATTGGATAATTTTGATAAATATTGGGTCCAACTAGGCTTTGTAATTTAGGGTTTATTTTCCCATCAATGTTGATGGTTTCAACTTATGTCATTGGTAGGTTAGTGACACTTATTATTCTAGGCAAGAAAATTAATTTGTAGAATCTAAATAATTATTGTAAATCACAATAGTTAGAGAATTTTTGGGTTTATATGTGTCATTTACTAGGATAAACATTTTTTAATCTAGCATTAAAGGCTTTTTTGGGTTAACTAGGATATATTATGATAGAAAAATGTTGTTATATGACACTAGCATTGCTAATCTATCCAAATTGACCTAAGAATGAAATTTGACACTAGGTCCAATAGGTAATTAAATCTTATGGGAGGTTGAGAAATAAATCATAACTTGCATCTTATAGTGAGAATGGGAAAAGAATACATTCTAGATCCTCATTGACCACATTCATTATCCCTAGAGTTATCTTTAAAGACATCATGTGTTCTTCAACACTCCCTCATCTATAAAGTGGGGAAGGAATATATGTCTTGATGTTTCTAGGCAAGTCATGGGCAGTCTTAGTAATAACATCAATATAACTAGCTAACCAAGCTAGGGCGATAGTGATTCTAGGTAGTGGACCTCTTCTATTTGGGGAAAATGATCAATTTTGATATTTATTTAAGGTTCCCTTATCTTACCTAGGTGTATTATGGATCTCCAAAGGTGAAATTAAATGCCAATTCCATAGTTAGACATGGCTATCCTCCTCAGAATATCTAACACATCTTAAGTGTTCTCCTTCCCCTCCTTCTAATGTTGGATAAATTCTTCTTGATTGTGTCAAGTAAAAAATAGTTATTGAAAAATTATAAGAAGAGGGTGTTAATTTAAAGTTAACTAAACTAACCAAAAGGTTATAGGTTCCACCCTATAAATAAATGAAGGTGATAATGGAGGTTTAATCCTCATTCTAGTGCTAGATAGATTCATCTTCTTCAAGAAAATATAGGTTTGGTCCCTTCTTCTAGCTTGAGAAAAATTCATTTCAATGTGAGATTAATGTACACTAGGGAACCTTAAAAGGTATCCTCTAACATTTTAGGATATATGAATGAATATTCACTCCAAGGTAGGAGTTGTAGGGTATTAGGTTTTATAAATAACCTATTGGTGGAATAAGAATTAGTGAAATAGTTGTTAACTTTGGATGGTTTGGATATATATTGGGTATATATATACTTGATATGGGGTTTGATTGATGATGAATTTAACCTAAGGTGAGTAGGACCAATATAAACTCAAAAAAGAGAGGAAGGTAAGGTATAAAATAAGGCTTATGGGTTAATAAAAAATAAACTTTTTTAAACCAACACTTGAACTAAATGATGGACAAGTAATTAGAAATCAAATTTTGTTGTAAGTTATAATTACACCAAAAATAAAGTGTATTTGGGATTACAAGGAAATAAAACCACAATAAACTTAACTATATATAATCAAAGGTTTTCACATTTGTAAGATTGCATTTGCATGTCTACAATGGGGTATTATGATTAATACACAAAATGCATTCTAATTATTAATAAAACAATATGAATAACTATATTGAAAAGATAACTCATGTACAAATAAGAGACTAATATAAGAAAATGACAACACTTCGTACAAGATTCACATGTTTCAATAAGATTGAAACTCTACACATCAAAACTAATTGCATAACATTCCCTATAATTTCTTGTTAATATTAATTTAAAAAATTCTCCTATCTTTGGGGTCGAGAGTATATAAAGATATATAATATTTAAATGGGTATGTCTCATATCTTAAAAAAATTATAACATTACATATCCAAAAATAGAATGATGTTCCAATTCTCATGCATGCATAATGGTGTTTCCTATATTAGAATTCCTCAACTAAAATAATGTGTGTGTATGTGTGCATGCCAAATAAATTAGAAACTAATAGTTCTAACTTAACTAAATTAGATAAATACATAAGTATTTAAGGTGGTGCTAATAACAAGATTCTTGGAAGAATATAATTATGGATAATATATATAAAAATTTAATTAGATGGAACTAATGTAGTAACTTGATTTACAAATGGAACAAACATTGTCACTATAGATAAACCAGAAGTTGCAACCAATGTAGTTAAAGCAATGAGTATCATAATTGGCACATATGTTAGTGTTGTCTACATTTTCACTAGTGTATATATCAGAGATTGAGTACCTTTAGGAGTTGTCATTAGTTCCATAATGTTTAATTTTATCTCTTTTCTACTTCGATCTATAAATGAAAACCATGGTTAGCCAAGAAGTCAATATCAAGAGTTTCATAATCAAGCAAAGACATTTTAAAAATTATTAGAGTTTTTACATCAATTAATTATGTTTGTCTAATGCATATTTGACCTCTAGATAAAGTGTCTTAGTTCCAATAATTCTAACCTTAGAAAAAACACTAGCTACATAATTTCCTCATTGGATCTATAAACTTTTCCTTCAATTTCATCTTGAAATATATCATCTAAAACTTGAAGGTGGTTCTCAAAAATGGGCTTACAAACTAAATTCAAAGAGGAGTGTTTGCCTCATTGACTCTCATATATTTAAAAATAGATAAGTATTCTTTTTATTGATTCATAAATTGTGTCACCATAGTTCACATCTCTTGATGCTAGTTAAGTAAGCCATATCTCTTAGCAACAATGTAATTATTGGCATGAATTTATTTTTATTTTTATTAGGTATAAGTGGGAATACAACATTTTTTTGGTCACCTAACTTAAGAAGTGATTATTACCATATGTATCCTTCATTTTATTGAAAATTTTATGTATGTCCCTCCATTTAGGTTGGGGTATAGTCTTAGAAAACATTATTAAATGAATGGTGGCATCAATATATTTATCTTCCCCATGCAAGTTATTTATTATTTCTTTAGCATCCTTAATAGTTCTCATATCTTGTGACATTTGAATAGATTGGTTATATCTTATGAACATTTGTCTTATTACTCCTTGAGTAGTATCCATAAAACTATAAGGATCCTCCTTGTATCTATCTAGGTCTCAGATATTTAATATTTCTTTTCTTTTTTAGAGAGAATATATTTTATCTCTATTCCAACTCAACTTGTTCTCCTTCTATAAAAATAATATTTATTTTAACCATACTCAAGGTATTATGTTTTTTTATCAATGTGGAACTTGACTATTGGTTGCTTAGAAATTACCAAGAATTACCTTCTTACTTCTTATTATTATAATTGATTAATCCATGAAGGAATGATCAATTCAACTTGATTTTCTATTCATAGAGAGAATATATCTTCTCTCTATAAATATAAGAATATAAGAAGGAGATTGGCCTAGAGGATGCATCATTATGGAAGAAGATGCCCCTAATGATGTATTTAGTCATCCCAAATACCCTATGGATTAAAACTATATGGGAATTTATGCATTAAGATTGGCCAATGGGCAATCAAAATTATGTAAATTTAGGGGTTGTACCTAGTATACCAAAAATGGAGGTGGATACTAGGATTTCAAAATTTACTCCCACTGATGTCTTGGGGGACTGGTTCCACTAAATAATTAATAGGTAATTGGATTTCTAAGTATATTTTACTAGTAATATATGATTGATGTATATGAAAACCCAATAATAATAATATTAGTAATAGGACCCATAGTAGTAAAATGAGATATAGTGTACAAAATTATCATTTTAACTATATGAGGTTTATTTATTTAGCATAGAGAATGTGAAAAATGAATAGTATTTTCCACATAAATTATAACATCATTAATTAAGGAAGCCACCAAAGAATGAAAGATTGGTGTACTTATAATCTAAGATGGAACAACAGGGGAAATGTTTGTTGTAATTATCACTATTATAGCCTAAGATAGAGAGCATGGGAGTGTATTTGATGGTGGCCCCTATATTGAGGTTTGTAGTTTTGACTCTTCATCCCCTTGTACATCTCCTTATTTATCTATCAATAACTCCATGGCCATCAGGCTAACATCTCCTTGGTCAACCTCCTCAAACTCACCCATGTATCTCAGTTCCTCTGAACTAAGTACTTTATTCAATCACACATTCATTCTATTTATATGTTTGAGTTGTCTCATAAAATGAATATATTTTCTCAGTGTTTGTCTAGGACACCCATTTTCTTATGATATTCATATTTTGTATTCCTGTTTAATATCATAAATTTAAATAGGGTATAATCTTCATCTAACTTTTATTATATCCTCCCTTTTCCTAGGAAATTCTTCCTATTTCCTTTCTAGTTCCACATTTTGGGGTGAGATATGAGGTCTTTTTGTCTTCCTATTATAGCTAATTGGAAGTTTAGTAATAATAGAGGATGCCCTTATAGAAGGTGGAGTGAGAGATGAAGGGAATTTAGTTGTCTTAGATGGCAATGAAATAGGGGTAGTAATGACCAAAAGAAGAACTATGGGAGGTTAATATGATCTGCCATAATACTAGGGAACTATAATTGGTTGTGTTGTCACTATAAGGGGTGACCTAGGAGGAGAAACAATGGAAACATGAGACAAGAAAGATAGAAGACTTACTTATTGTGTTATAGTTAACAAAGATAGTGGTAACATAAAAAATATCCCAACTATTGTAATAGAACTTGAAGGTCTCTCCACACTATCTTGATGTTTAGGAGAAGAAATAACAACTAAACTTGAAGGGGTAGTCTAAAATATATATTCAACATTTTATTCCATAGATGGGATAACTTGTTATTGTATGTATGATTTTGTGTGAGTAGGAGGTTGATGAATATGTTTCAAAACCCATTTTTATTTTTTGATCAACTTTGAATATTCATCAATAATTAAGGGATCCTATTGGATCCTATCTACTAAAATAATTTACATTTTCATCTCATTCATCTTGATAATAACCTTGGTGTCATCCTCTACATTTATGAACACATTATCATGACTATAGGGCTAGTGATCATAATTAACTTTCACTTTCCTCTCATATATCTTGATATAATCTATCACATTCTTCCTAAGTTCTAAATGCCTAAATGTTTCCCATTTCAATCAATAATGTATCCCTATTCTTCCAATAGACTGGAAGTGCTACCACCTTGTACACTACATTTGACCAATACTAAAAGGGGTTAGGTTGAAGGATGCTTACTTATATATATTCATAGCTCCACATCTACATTTTGATCTAATTAAAAAGTAATTTATTACTCATCTAATTTTCTAGGCATGATTTAGGCTAAGTATTAAGGGTTCACCTCAATACCTTCTATCTTGATTATTGTGCACTTAAAATAAACCAATATTCACCCATTTTTTGAATATTCTTATTTATAGTATCTGATAGTTTGGTCATGTTATTATCATATATAGATTGGTATACCATAGGGTAAAACATATATGTAAACCTTTTCATTTTGTTTATAAACCTATGAACATGGAGGATATTGAATTCATCATAAATCATGTTCCTTGGATAGTCTCTAGATGTTTTCTAGGGTTTTTCATAGGTTAAGTGCACTATTGTAGTAAAAAAAATACCAAATAAGACATCATATAGAAGTTACCATTTGGTAAGCTTCCTATATTTATGATTTGTAGATTCAAATTGGAGATTATTATCTCTCCAAAATCTATAATTTTGTTGGTGGTTGGGATAATATCCATCAATGGGACCCATATCTCATTGACACAAGAAATGGTTTAGAAATCGTATATTCTTTTTAGTAGGGCCATATAAATTATTACCACTAGTCTTAAAAAATCAATGTGGAAAGCAAAATTAGGGACTTGAATCACAAAGTTAATTGGGTTTCCAAACCATTATTGTAAATTGATGTGGATGTTGTTTGCAAGGAGCCATGAATTTACCACATCTTGTTTATAGGACATTTCTGGTTGAGGGAGCTTATGGTATCTTTAGAAATAATTTCCACTTATGTATGATACTAGAGTCTTGATAAGTCTCAAATGTAATATTTTACCATTCATAAATAAATCAAATAGTAGGTCAATGTAGGGTACTACATCTTGTTTGGATACATCATTATGTAAACTAAGAATTTTTATTGCCAATAAGTCATCCTTATATCTCTATGAGAAAATTAAAATTTACTCCTTATCCTTGTGTGGTTAAATTTCATCAACTTCATCCCAAATATTAATGATTTAAATCATAGTTGATATTTTTCAAATCAAATGTTGTATCAGTGTACTTAGTTAGTCCTACAAATTAATATTCAAAAGGAGGTGGATAATGAGATGAGGAGGCCATTGAAACTCTTCATGAAATATGCATGTTATATGAAGCTTTTATAATCTCTTGGTCATAATAGAGATATAAATTAACAATTTTTACTAGATAGAAGGCAATGTGATTATATTTGATATGCAAACTTGAATTATATTACATTTAATGTGTTGGCTTTGAGAATTAATTGCATTACTTCACAAATGCATGTGAGTTAATGGTAGCAATGGAATTCACTCCATTTACTATATATTCTTTTCATTTTAATTTTATAATTCTAATTTCTATGGATTTTGTTTCCATGTGGCTTATTTTACCTTCTCTTATGTGCCTAGTCAGTATAATGTGAAAGATGTCTCTTTTCTAACCTTTCAAGCTTGGAATTTGCATCTTTTTTATTTACTTACATGGATGAAGGAAATGTGTCTGCATATCACTACTCCACTCATAATTGAGCTATAAACTACTATAATTTATTATTTTCGGCCATGGGTTATTAGGATGATGACATGTGGATGGCTCCCACTACTCTATTTTCATAAGATATCTATATGAGGAACTCTACCAATATAACCTCTAGGTGAGAAAGATGATGACACATGGACAACTCTCTATACTCTCCTTTCTTATGATATCTATACAAGGAACTCTAACGATGTCACCTCTAGATGAGTGGGATGATGACATGTGGATGACTCTCACTACTCTACTTACCTAGGATATTTGTACAATGAACTCTCATGACATCACCTTTAGTTGAGTGAAATGGTGACATGTGGATGAATCCCACTATTGTTCTTACCTCAAATATTCATATGAAGAAATGTACTAATGTCACTTATGGGTTAGTAGGATGATGACACATGGATAACTCTCACTACTCCATGTGCTTTGGATATCCATATGAGTAACTCTATTGACATTACCTCTATGTGAGGGGGATGATGACATGTGGATGGATCTCACTACAACACTTTCTTTGGATATCCATATGAGCAACTCTATTTACATCACCTCTAGGTGATAAAAATGATGACATATGGATCGATTTTACTTCTCCACTTGCCTAAGACATCCATATGAATAACACTATTGACATCATCTCTAGGTAAGTAGTATGATGACACATGGATGGATCTCATTATTCCACTTACCTAGGATATCCATATAAGGAACTCTAATGACATCACATCTGAGTGAATGGGATGATAACATGTGGAAAGATTAGATGAAGTCTAAGATGTTCTAATAAATATTTAAGAACAAAACAACATATTCAAGATAAAACATAGGAAAGGAACAAAATAAATCATAACACGCCAACCTAGTTAGGAATTCAATACTAAACTAAACACATAAGTATTGAATTAAAGCAAAACCAAAGGAAAAAAGTGAATCATATAATATGGCGTATGCATGTATTTTATTCTAATATAACATTGAAACATAATATAAAAATTTTAAGTGATCATAAGTTTTTTCCTTTCAAATTACACATCATATACTTCTAGTTCACAAGACCTAGTATTAGGATATTCAATCAATAGTGGGTCCTTATGTGGATTTTAAAATGGGGTATGTGTTAGGGCATAACAAGTTGCTTTCATATCATTCAACCATTATTATCAAAGATGTAAATTTAAATGTGGTTGTGGATCCATTACCCATATAGTAAGGTCTACTACCTTTAGTCCACATGCAATGGGTAGTATAATGTACCCAACATAATGTGGAAAATATGGTGAATATTGTAACTCATAGATATTACATCCCATTTACTATAATGTGGTAATACTAAAAGCTTTGATCAAAGTGTCTTTATCCACCTTGATATGTTGGTACCAAACCCCATTAATATTCTAATTAATAGTTAAGGCTTCATGCCTTGGTTATTTTCAATGATGATTCTCTTTTAAAAGATTAGAATTATTAAGTATTTTTCACATTTAGGACACAATTTGTATGCGTCTTTTATTATTATATGTATAAATTTAGTCTTTCAATAGTTTGAATTGATTTGTATGATGACTAATTATTGAATGATAGTTATAATATGGTAATCCTTATTTTGGAAAAAGTCTATTGATTGATTTGTGCTTATTAGGACGTAAAGATATCATGTTATGTTCAAGTAACATGGAATGTATTTTATAAATAGGATATTAGTTTTTCTGATCTAGAGAGTTTCCTATGGATTATTATGAGAGACCTCCACATTCTTTCCATGATGTATTTACATTTGACCCTTCTAAGGTTGACTTAATTTGTGAAACCAAGAGGGATGTATGAAATGACATGTATTTACATGTTTATCTACTATTTTTTATTTGCCCTTATCTAGATTTGGTTTTGTATCCTCTGAAGATGGATTTATATTATATGTACCAAGACCTTTAGGTTCAAATAGGTTAGGCAAAATATTTTCAAGTAGATCATTTTTCTAAATTCATCATCCATCATATCATAGGCAAAATAGTAACCATTTTTCTAGTAATTTGAAACATGGTCATATTTATGATTAGTATTAACTAGTAAAAGAAGCTCAAATGTTGGATTTTATTTTGGTTTTGGTATTATTTTTTACTTTGTTAATGGTTATTATAATTCATGTGAATCTATATGATCATTAGTGTTTAGTGTTTTATTTGCATTTATAGAGAATGAAGTTATTATAGTTGACTTACCCACTTCATAATTTTTGATATTATGAAGAGGAGTATGTTATTTGAATGTTACCAATGTAGGAATGTCTTATATATTATAATGTATATTTTTGAAGAATTTAAAGGGCTCATCATTAACAAGCATTGTCAATAAGGTTCCATCATGTATGAATTTTATACATTGATGTAAAGCATAAGTGATGGTCTCCATTGTGTGTATCCAAGGTCTAACCAATATTAAAATATAATGTAATGATTGAGCCATTACCTAAAAAGTGTTTGGAATCATTTTTGGCCCCAATGTGATTTGCCTAAGTGGAGGGCTGTGTGAATTAGCATATCCCTTGATGTACACAATCTATTTTTGAGTACAATTGGAGTTAATACCCATGGTGATTAATAAATTTGTGATAAAAATATTTAGGCCCAATCTATTGTCAATGGGAACCCTTTTTATTCCCTTGTTATGGAAAGTCACTTGTATGATAAAAGGCAAATCTTGGTCAATGATATCCATGGATGGTAAATCTATTATATCAAAGTTAACAAGTTTTGAATTATTTATGAGGTCTTTCATAATATCTGTAAAGAAAGATAGGTCAATATCACTTATAATTTGGGTATCAAAAGATGTATCATAAAGGATGTCCTTATGTATAATAGATTATTTTACAAGTTTAAGGATTGAGATCTTGGCATGCATATTGATCAATTGGACAACAAGGTCATATCCCTTATATTTGATCACTAGTTTTGGGTTATAAAGATGTTTTTGTATATTAAAAAGTTGTAAACATAAATAAGCACCCTTACCCTTTCAATTAGTGAAAATAAGCACCATGAAATATAATACAAGATGTGGGTGAATAATGGGTGCATGATGGTGGCTTTCACTTGAATAAGATATAGGTGGAACAGATGGTTAATATTTCTATGTACCTAGGGATATGATATACTAATGCATATGCGTTTATGGAGATGCTCACATGTGGCACACATTCCCCTTAGTTAGCTATATGGGTCCAATATATTATGATGGATTAATTTGTGGAATTAGTGTATTGGGTAAAAGTTGGCCTACATTGGGATTAGGAGGTTACCCATGCATTGTTAGTTAGATAGAGGTATATATAAAGGATATGATTATCATTGTAAGAGAATAAAGTAAGCATTTTTCTTCTATTTTAAGAGGATATTAGAGGTTATACCCTAGAAGAGGCATTGGGGAGTTATTCCTTCCTAAAAGAGTATTATATGGTGTTGCCCTAGCTTAAGGGTATTCTATTTCTACATATATTAAATATTTGGACATTTTAGTCCACCCATATCTATTATTTTGTGTTGATATACATTATATTTAGAATATTTTGCAATTATTATAAGTGTGGACCATACCAAGTGGTATCATATTTTTGATTTGGGCAATTTGTGTGGAGCAAAACCCTATTTTTTTTTGAATCATCAAAATCTTTCAATCAGTTACAAATTTTTACACAAATTTTGTACTAAATATGAAGAATATTTTAAGTATTAGTAAACAAATTAATCCTTTATGATAAATTTTATGAGATTTACTGATATTTTAGGTTTTGTACTCTCCTCATATCTTATGAAATATAAAGAATTTTTATATAAATTTTTTAATGATGATATACAAACGTACAAGAGAAATATAAACAAAATTTCATAATTATTTAAGTGATTTATTGTGATTTTATGATTTTTGATATATTCACTCTATAGCTAGAATTTGTAGAAGTTTTTCATAAATTTTTTACTGAAGTTCTATTATCACACTGGGAATTTACAATAAAAATTTTAGACTATTGTGATCAGTTTTGAATTATCTATTGACATTTTATGGTATTTCATTAACCCTATTTTTTTGGATCATGAAGTTACAAGTATTTTTAGGAGAGGATGATATTTATGCTAGAGAATGGTGGCTCATTTTTAAGGAGAATAATACTCAAATATTTTTTTGGCAAACATGCTTGTCTCTTTCTTTGTTTGGGCCTACACAACATTGGCTTAAGTAGTTGAGCTTCACACAAAGGTATTATTCATGGGAAGAAATGTAACAAGTCTTCCTAGATTGATGGGATATAAAAAAAAGAGGATGAATAAGATGAATAAAATAATGATGGTAATGAATAAGAGAAAGGAGATGATGAAGAAGAAAAATTAGTGGAAGAAAATAGTAACAATGAGGAAGAACATGTAAGTGATGATGAAGAATAATTGTATGATATGGGTTCAAATAATTTGAATCAAAATAAATCTAAGATAATTTTTCAATTTTATGGATTCGTTAAAAATAAGAAGGTTGTTTTGTCCATAAGCCCTAATGGAAAGTATAACTTCATCATCATGAATGTATCCAAGCATCTATATGTTCAAGTAAAGAATATAAAGGAGGTTCAACTAAATGGTAAGAATTTTATAGTGTTTATAAACTTTAAGATAATAATGGAAAAATATGTTTGGTATTAATATTTTTATGCTTTGGATATGGATAATGGATATGGTTCTTGGATATCCATGGCTAGATACATTGGGAACAATCAATATTAATGTTTAGAATAAGTTCTTGAAGTTTTATTATAGTAAAAAGGCCACTTTATAGTATATAATAGTTTAAAAGGCACCAAAAAAAATTAAGGTAGATCATGAAGATGATATTAAAGTAGGTAAAGAAGAGCATGTGAAATATTTAAATGAATACATAGATGATGAAAAAATATAATAAAATGAAAAATTTTCATCTACTCAAAAGACAAAGGAACCACCAAAGAAAAAAGGTGGAAAAGGTATAATAAAAGGTTGATAAGGTCAAAGTATACAAAAAATTTGAGCTATATAGATACCCATATCATCATGAGAGGAAAAAGTCATGGATCCATGTGAGGGAGTGTCATAATATTATGCCCTGTGGTTATATAAGAAGTTAGAGTTCTAATAATTATGGCTATGTATGAAAGCCAAAGAAGGAATACTATGGTCAAGTATGGAATCAAAGTAGCAAAGTGGGCTATGAAACATGAAATCAATAGGGAAATTGCTATGATTATGTTTAGAATAATAACTATTATGGTCATAAATGGAATTAGAGTAGTGCAATAGAATATGGTACATGGAATCAAATGAGGAATAATTATCCATGGAGACCAAGGTGATATAGTTATGATCATGAATGGAATCAGAGTAGCACATTGGCATTGGGAAAAAAGGCTAAAAATTTATCACCTACCAAGATTACATATGGGTGGTTGGATGATCGAGCTTGGAGACAAGTGTTCAATGATTTGTAACACATTCATTATTTGGTTTCTTCCTATGTTTCAAAGATGAAACATTTCAAGGAGGGAAGGAATGCTATGTACCTAGGGATATAATATATTAATGTGTATGGGTTGATGGAGATGCTTAAATGTGGCACACACCCACCTTATTTAGTTATATGGGTCCAATATATTAGGATAATGGAGTAACTTGTAGAACTAGTGCATTGGGTAATGGTTGGCCTACATTGGGATTAGGAGGTTACCCATCTATTGTTAGTTATATAGAGGTATATATAAAGGAGATGATTATCATTGTAAGGTAATAATGTAAGCATTGAGTCTTCAATTATAAGAGGATATTGGAGGTTTTCCCCTCAAAGAGACATTGTGGAGTTATTCCTTCCTAAAAAGTATTATATGGTATTACCCTACCTTAAGGTTATGTTATTTATATATATATTGAATATTTTGACATCTTCGTCCACCCATATCTATTATGCTGTGTTGATATACATTATATTCTTCATATTTTATAATTATTTTAAGTTTGGATCATACCAAAGATCATGCACATTGGCATCTAGATAACGGATCTATGTTTTTTCAAAAATGAGTTATGGATAGAGATTAAATGTTGATTTTGTTTTAAGAACATTTCAATACAATTATGGATTTACTTATTTCAAAAAATGTTAGGTATTATTAAGAAATTATAATAAAAACATAGTTATAATAAAAATTAGGGCCCAAAATTAGCTATAGATGCATCCATATTTTGAATATTTATAACAAAATGAAATCTAGTTTTAAACTTATGAAATCTTGTTAAATCAGAAATAAAAAATAAACTATAGAGAAATAATAAAGACTAGATCAAAATCTAGGGTTTTGTGACTAAGGTATAGGTTCACCAAAATTTTAACCCTAAAATATAGATTAAAAAATATAGGCCTAAATAGGTAGAGATATAATATGGCACATGGGTGATAAACTATCTCTATAGCAGGCTAATTAACTTAAACACTTTGATAAATAATATTCTTAACTTAAAAATTGAGATAAGCTAAAAATAGTAAGTAAAATGAATATTTTATATTAAAATAAATGGAAAATAAATTTACTTATCTAGACTACTATGTGCATTCATATATGATATGGAACAAGCTAGAAATAGACTAAATATAGATTCTAGATTAATCGTCAGATTTTATAAATTTTCACCCTATAGCCTTAGATACTTATATTGACCTTCGATGGTTATGATGATACTTATGTCTAACCTATATTAGGTGTCTTATATGAAATATATAATAAATTTGGATATGACCACCTGGAATATTATGGGTTCTATGTCACCTTCTCTCTAGTGTAAACATATCTAGCTCATAGATTGTCACTATTTATCAAGCTAATATGAAAATTGGGTTACTGGGATAATAGTGTCAAGCTAACCCCAAATACTCCTCTATCAATGATTTTTTCATAAATAGTGACTACTATGAAGAGGGCCTTAGACTCATGTATTTTGCCTCTATATTTGTGCTCGTGTGTGCATAAAGATAAAATATGTGATAACAAAGTATAACACTCTACTAGATTATAAATTTGTAAATAGGACTCATGCCATGATCCTTTAATACTTTTGATTTTTACATATTTTTCCCCTATGATTGATATGAAAATAGGGGAATAGGGAAGCTTATCGCATTTAAATGCTTGACTAAATGCTCTTGGTAAGTTGCCTTGTGAGTTGTTAGGTATGCGCTAGGTAGTTAATTGAATGATAATTGATCATTCATAGATACAAATCCTTTTGGATTATATATCACATTAAATCACTTATGCTATCCATATGGATACATTTTATTTTTAAATTGGATATTTCTAGGGATTCAGACACTTGTGTTGGGCTATGAAACTTATGTTGATGTAGGTGTCTCACTATGATGTAAGTGTTTAGGTAGTTGGAAAAGAAACACATGTATAAAACCTAAAGAAATATAATATAATCATTTGTATATCACTTTTGGTATGATATAATGTCTAATTAATTATAAAAACATTGTTTAGACTAAGATATAAGTAATAGGCACAAAAATAATAGATGTGATATTTTCAACAAAAAAAAGGGTATAGAAATAACAGGAAAAACCAAGGTATTTAATTGACAAATGTACAGGAAAGAGGTGATATATTATTCATAGATAGTGTCTACATTAACATTATATAAATTTATCACATCAATCAAGGTTTATAACTCATATATAATATGTTCAAGGTAAACATTCATGTTTTTCATGTGATTCATACTATGCACTAGTAAGGGTAGAATTATATGTTCATTTTGTAAAATAATCCATGGGGGAGTGTTATATTTATTATTATAATGGGTCAAACTAAAACCTAAATTATTACCATTTATAATATATGTTAAACTCATCCATTGCAAGACCTAACTTCACATGCCTTCCTTTGAATTTGATTTTTTGGGGAGAGTTATCCTAATTTTATTTCATAGCCATGAAATCACTTGGCTCGTGCAATACCCCATCACTGCATATTTTATTTGAATTCCATGTCACTATATTTGGAAGTAAATTGTAATGATAAATATTTTGCATGATGATAATTAATGGGAAGTTATAAAAAACCTTCATTGATTTTTTATTCCAGTAAAACTAAAATCAAAATAATGTTATTTCCACTTAATTTCTTCCCATAGCATTGTTACACCCTAACCTATAGTGATTCTAGGGATATGTGTGGTTGACTTGTGGATTACACATCTTCATATTAACTTATTGCATTTATTGATGTTCTTAGTATTGTTAGCCTATGCAATAACCATGGATAAGTAGAATATATATAGGAGGTAGTGGTTAGTATTTTATCATCATATTGTGAATTTTGTTCTTATTTAATTATTTTGGAGGTTACCCCCTCGAAGTGGCTTAGTAATAATATTCAAGTATTCTACTCTTTTACCAATTATTTTTATGGATCTACTTATTCTACTCTTAATTTTTCCATTTATATATCATCTATTGTGAATCATCAAATTAATTTCCTTACAAATGGTATTAGAGCTTCAATTTGGGAAAATAGTTTGTGGTGTAATTTTTTTCTTCAGATCTTGCATCTTCAGCATAGAAGGCTGAAAATATATAATTGGTGATCTGGGAAGAATTTATTTTTTTCATAATTATAGTTTTATTTATGAGGTTTTTCTACAAAAAATATAAAAATCATTTTTCTAGGTAAAAAACATCTAGAATTTATCTTACCTTGTGAAAACTAGTAATAATTGGATTTGTCTCTATAAGATGATCGCAATGGTATATTATACTAGTACACTTTTTTGGGTCAAATTATTTCACCCTTATGCATAATTGTAGTAGTTGGATTCATCTTGGTGAGATGATCACAATGGTATATTCCACTAGTACTTTTTTGGGGGGCTAAAACCCTCTTAAGGTTTGTGTATGGTTGGTCTAAACACTCACGAACGTAGGGAAAGGGAAAGAAACTCCAAAAACTCCTCACAAGGATGACATGGAATATAAAAATTATGATCCATATATTTTGGAGGTAGTTCAGTAATTTAAGTTAGATTTATAGAGCATGGTGAAAAAAGATGATTTTGTGATTTTGATATGGTTTAAGGGGATATCATATGTTTGAAAGGGGATTTGGATGGTAGGTTTGATCAATTATAATAAATATATGTGTAAGTGGCTAAATTATTAGCTTATCCACTAAAAAATAATCCTCCACCACTTAAGTTTGGTTCTCCTCCTCCAAAAAATACCAATACCAATTATATCCCTAAGATAATGTTTCCAAAAGTGGACCTATGTAAGTTTGATGGTAATGATCCACTCACTTGGCTGACTCAAATTAAAAATTTATTTGATTTACGTCATAATCCATGTTCATAAAAAATAATTATGGCCTCCCTATATCTAAAACCTAACCATTCATTTGGTAGCATTTGTTGTGTGCTCGAAAGAAGAATAAGGGTGTATTAGTTTCATGGTTAGTATTTTTTGAGGAGTTATAGCTGCACTATTGCAACAATGTCTTTGAAAAATAATTTAGTCAGCTATCCAAGTTGCACTATGTTGTTCCCAAAATTTTTTACTCATTTTTAGGACAACACATGAACTATTTTTGGTCCTATAGGCTAAAACTTATCCCTTCCCTTCTCAAAAATTATTCTGGGCATTCAAATTCCCCATTTTCAAGCTTTTTTAGCTAACAGACTTTGTAGGAATAAATATACGAACTCTGGAGGCTTAAATCTACAGATTCTATAGGAAGGAATCTATAGACTCAGTTCTACAAACTCTGTAGGCTTAAATATATGGACTCTGGAGGCTTAATTCTATGGACTCTATAGAAAGGAATCTATGGACTCTACAGGCAGGAATCTATAGACTCATTTCTATGGACTCTGTAGGCTGGAATCTACAGACTCATTTCTATGGACTTTGTAGGCAAGAATCTATATACTCATTTCTATAGACTCTAAAAGTTCATTTCTATGAACTCTACAGGTTCATATCTACAGACTCTGCAGGTTCATTTGTACGGACTCTGTAGGAAAGAAACAAGCTCTCAACACTTAGGAAATTTCAAGGTTGGTTTAATGTCAAGGTTCAACCAAAAATTTCATCAAAAAACTTTAAACAAAAGATTGAACCATTGAACCATTGAACCTTGAACTAAAATGGTTCAAAGGATCAAAGATTCACAAGTTCAATGGTTCAAAGGAAGGTCTAGACAAAGAGAAAGAAAGCCATTGAACCATTGAACCTTGAACCAAAAGGGTTCAACAGTTTAAAGGTTCAAAGGTTCAATGTGGATGGTTCAAAGGAGTGCCCCAAAGCTAAAAAAACAAGTGCCCTTGTGGAGGGATGTGAACTAAGTGTAAGTGCCCTTGTGGAGGGTAGGGAACATTGGTTCAAAGATCAAAGGAAGTGCCAGACAAAGGGATGGTTCAATCAAAGACCAAGAAAGTGATTGAACCAAGAAAGTGATTGAACTGAGAAAGTGATTGAACTAAGAAAGCGATTGAACTAGGGAAGTGATTGAACCAGGGAATTGATTGAACCATTGACATCCCCACGGATGTAAAATTTAAGTTAATGAAATATCCATCAATTTTCAAATATGGCATAGACCTTGTGAATGAATTTAGTGATCAGCCAAAGAGATAGCTTGAGAGCTCAGCTCACACATATAAGGATGAAATATAGAAAGGAAAGGGGGAACGATGGAGAAAGATCAGAAATATCCATGCATGGGATATGTTTCTAGAAGGTAAAGCAACCCACCAAGTAGACATAAAAGAGAGCAAAAGTTTAATGGCATGGCCTATTTTTCTGCATTAAGTAAAGTGAATAGTTGTGCACACATTAGGAATCACATCAGGCAGCCCATATTAAAAATTGATGCTCGATTCCAGCATAGCCCATGGATAGAATTTAAAATGCATTAAAGGCATTGACTACATCATAGGCCATTTTCATGAAACAAAGCACCCAAGTCATTCTTGGAGCACTATATATTGGACTCTCTCTTATTTTTTTAGGGAGATCTCTCTTTATCAAAAATAAAACTCTACCCAAATTGAAAGGCATTACTAAGACTTTGAGCTCAGATTGTTGATCATATTTCATTATTTGAATAAGAAAACAAGTGACTTTTTAGACTTTGTGCTGGAATAGCTTGGTTGTTGGGGAAATTGTTCTTATGTCTATTTCCTTAATACATATTTTATCCGTTTAATTAAATAAGTAGAATTACTGAAAGTAATCAGGAAGGTGTTTTGAAGCTAGCTATGGAGAGACTTTGTGCTGCCACAATTGTCTTTAGTTTGTCTATTTTCTATTTCTTTGTAAAGGATCTTGGGATGAATTTGTGCCCTCATTATCCTTCATATTTCACTCTTTGGTAATTAAAGTGGAGACTTTGTGCTACATTTCATCCTATTTTGTTACTACACCCTATTACATTTGCTTGTCACTACCCAAAAGGTTCCTATTGTCTACTGAACAACACTTCTAAAAGAAGAGGAGTGCCTTCTATCATTTCATCAGGATTTATCCTTTGATTGGTGAACATCATCTCTAAAAAAGGAGAGATGGATGGTGTTATCCTACCCTTGAGTGTTATTTTTAGCTTATTTATAGTAGATTACCATACACACACACACACACACACATATATATATATATATATATATATATATATATATATATATATATATATATATATATATATATATATATATATATATATATAGCCCCTTCATACTTATAAGGAACCTCCCCTTGATGAGAGGAGATATTTGTCCCCTTTTTTTGTGGTAAACCTACACAATTGGCCGACCAATCTTCCTTTCTATGGTTGATCAGACCTATTTTGCTCATCAGTATACTGGTGACAAAATATTCACCTAACAATTTTTGGTGACTCCACTAAGGATAGTAATTTTGTGCAATTTGGAGCCTCAAGCTTTAGATTGAAATATCACCTGTGTCTTATCCATTATCATTATAGCCTTATCCATTTATCCCACTATGGAAGAACACATAGTTTGAAGTCTCAAGCTTCAAGCTGAAGCAGTGCTAGTTCTTTTCCATTTTTATTTATACATTTTGGCAAATCCATGATATACACGAAGCCAAAGGGATAAAGGTATTGTTGATCCTATATTCAAGTTGGTACAGTAAAGTTATTTTGATCTAAATTCCTTCACCATCTCACCTCCAATGAACCAGGAGCTTTCCTCCTACTAAAGTCAAGTTTCCATTACTAGGAAAAGCATCCATTTCTACTATTAATAAAGCTTTGTCAATACTTACCCCTTTGAGATTTGTTATTCCAAATTTCCATAGTCATATAATGGTAGTTCAAGGCCATTGGGTTAACTCTTTTATACCACTCAATTTAACTCCACCTCTACATGAGATACCATGTAGTTCAAGGAAAAATTTCTCCAAGTTCTATGGTGATGGGAAGGTTCATCCTAATGAACATATTATAGCCTTCAACATACCCTGTGGCATAATAGGTGTGGAGTATGAGGATGTAGTAGCTAGGTTGTTCATGAAAACTTTACAAGCTGCTACTATAGACTGGTTATGTCATCTGTAGGCCTAGATTGTGACTGACTGGAACACTCTCAAAGCCAAATTTGAAGATAGATTCAAGCCTACAGAAGATGTGCATGCCCTACTAGCTCAACTCACAAAAATGAAGAAGGAGCCTCATGAACCAATGAGGGATTTCATAGCCAAGTTTGACAAGCTAGGGAATAGGATTCATGTAATTACTTGGCCTATAGCTAAGAATCTCAAATGTTTCTTCATTAACTCTCAGTTGCTTGAATGAGTTTTTTGTTGAGATGTGCTGGCCAAATAGACCTTGCTACAACTTAGGATTTGGCCACTGAGGTGGAAGATGACCTTATCTTGGTAGAAAAGATAAGGAGAGATCCTAACAGATGTAAGTCTTCTTCATCTTCTAAATATCCATCTATAGGTACCACTAATCCAATGGTATAGAAGCTAGCAAATGAGTTGCTAGCTCTCAAGAAGCAAATGGTGCAAGGGATATCTTTAGCTCCTTCATACAAAGATATGACAAGGAGGACATTCCCCAATCAATCATACTAAGGAAATGATCCCAAGAATCAAGGATAGCCAAATCATCTTCCTCCCCCATAAGTGAAACTTGCCATTGAAGCACCCCAACCAATTTAGTAGTTGGATATCTCAAAATAGAATCTAATTTCTCTTTCCGACCTGAATTAAACCAAGAAAATGATGCTGATCTCCTTGTAGAAGACCAAGAAGAATTAGTTGGTGAATCCAACATTGGTTTCCTAAATTATTGAGATAAACCCAAAAGTGAAGGCGAAGCAATTGATGGATCATATGATATATTCACCTAGTCCTAGAACCAGTCAGCCCAGCAAGCTGATAAAGGAAAAATAGGGGAAAGTTCTCATCCTACAATTTCATTTGTACAATGAGGAACTTCTCTACCTTTCTAGCCAAAGGATGCAGTGACTGTTAAAAAGGTGAGTATGTCAAACACACCTTCACCTCCAACTTTAAATTCATAGGCCAATGTTCCCCCTTTCAAAAATCAAAAGGATGAACTCCCTTCCTCTATTCCTAGTCCATTTTAGTCATTTGACATAATAGACCATGTCAAGAAGACTAAAATTCAAATGTCTAAATTTGAATTCTTGCAATCTAATCTTGAGCAGTTTGATAGTTTAGTTCAGTGTGTAAAGAATAAAGTCATCCCTACAAAATAATATGTTAAAAAAGTAACTCATGATCTTCCAAGGAACATGTCCATTCCAAACAATCTTATCATTACTCCTCCAACTGCCCCTTGGAAAATAGAGCCTTTCTATGTTTCCCTATTGATAAATGGTTACAAACAGAGCAATTGCATCATAGACTCAGGTGCATTTGATAATGGCATGCCTGCCAAGATGGAAGAATCTCTTGGACTCACACTAACCAAAACCTTTGGGAGATGCTTCTCCATGGAGAACAAACAAGTACCTTTGCTGGGATAAATTAAGGATGCCCAGTTTGCATTTGTAGCATTCCCAAACAAAAGAATCAAGATGATAATCTTGGTGACCGACATCCTAGCCTCATACGACATTCTTCTTAGACAAATTTTCTACAAGGACATTAGAGGAGAATTGAACATGGACCTATTTGAAGTGAGGATACCTATCAAAGGCATCATGTAGAGGCTAATTCCTAAAAAAAAATCAAAATATGTTGTCACTCAGACATCAGCCCTTGAAGCTCAAATTCTATTTGAATCTTTAGACATGGGTAATTATTTCATGACCACAGAGCATACTCATGTTTTAGCTGATGAAACTTTTGAAAATGATAGTCTAAAAATTGGTTTAGATAGAATAGCAGAAGATGTGAGAGAGCATAGTGCAAGCATAGAAGAATTCCCCCTTCTAAGTAAGGAGAAATATAAGAAAAGATTAGTTTCTGATGATATTTGGATCTTGGAATTTGATGGCAGCAATTCTTCTATCAACTCAGGGGCTAGGATTGTGTTGATATCTCCTCAAGGAGATATTTTTCCTTCATACAAGTTGTAGTTTAGCAACACCAATAACATAACTAAGTGTGAATCTCTATTTCTTGGATTGAAGGCTACTTGAGATAAAGGCATTAAACTCCTTCATACCAAATGAGATGCTAAACTAGTGGTTTGTTAGGTAAAGAACCTGTATCAAACCAAAAATGAGAGATTACGCCATTATCATAATTTAGTCTAGGATCAAATTGAAATCTTTGATGATTTCAACATCTCTACCATACCTAGGAAATTTAATGATCGAGTTGATGCACTAGTTGTTTCAACAACTCTTTTAATTCCTCACCTAGACTTCAAAGGAAATAGGTACACTATAGAATTGGTCTTTCAACCAAGTGTGCTCAATAATTCCAATCATTGGCAAGTATTTAATGGTGACAACCAAATCATCACCTTTTTGGAATAATAAGATAGCTTTAAATAGCTTCACTTCGAAGGCAGTAAGCTCTAGAAACTTGAATCAGCTCCTAAAATGAATTTAGATGCAGGTGAAGAATTTTTGTAGCTAAAAGGGAATAAAATGTCCAAAGGACTAGTTTCTCTTGAAAAACTACTTGACAAGCATGATAGGTTCATCAAACAACAACAAATGGATTAAAGCTCCTCCCAGGGATTTGATCAGATAAATTTGGGTACCAAGGAAAATCCCAAGATGGTAAACATTGGGAAGTGTTGTACTCCAGAGGAGAAATTCAAATTTGCTGACTTATTTTGCCAATACATGGATGTTTTGGCATACTCTTATGATGATCTAAAGTCACTCAGGCTTGAGGAAATTCACCATGAAATTCCTCTCAAGGATGATTCGGTGCCTTACAAGCATAAATCCTGGTAGTATAATACAAAGATGCCAGGTACTATTTTATCTAAGGTATATAAAATTCTGAATGCTAGGATAATTTTCCCAATCCATCATTCCACATGGATTACCAACATAGTCCTTGTGAGGAAGAAGAATGGAAAAATTTGCATCTATGTGGATTTCAAGAATCTGACCCAGTCATCTTTAAAGGATAACTATCCTCTGCTCATCATGGATCAAGTGCTTCAAATAGTGATCATCTCAGAGATGTTATCAATGCTAGATGGCTTCTTAAGATAAAATGAAGTTGAAGTTGGTGAAGTAGACCAGCACAAGTCTGCCTTCACCACACCTTGGGGCACCTTTGCTTATTAAAGAATGACATCTGGCCTGATAAATGTTGGTGCCACTTTTTAGAGAGAAATGAACCTTGCTTTCAAAGATGAAAATGGGCAAGTTCATTGTGGTATACCTTGATGACTTGACCATATTTTCCAAGCATCGCTATGAGCATGTGCACCATTTGCAACAAGTGATGGAATGCTACCACCAAAATGGCATTTCTTTTAACCTCAAGAAGTCTACTTTTGGAGTGACAAAAGGGAAGATTCTCAGATGTATTGTATCTTGAGAAGGCATAAAGATTGACTCAAAGAGAGTCAAATCTATTTAGGAGCTTACTCTACCCACAAGTAAGACTGCAATTCATTCTTTCTTTAGAAAGGTGAATTTTTTATGAAGATTCATTCCTAAGTTTGGTGAGAAGACTCATCATATTGTGGATATGATAAATGGAAAGGCCACCTTCAGCTAGACTGAAGAAGGCAAATTGGCATTCCAAGATATCAAGATAGCCATTGCCCATTCCCCAATTCTGGTTTGTCTAGATTATATGAAGGATTTTGCGATGTATAGTTATGCTTCTAAGCATACAGTTTTAGTGATTCTGGTTTAACATAATGAAGAAGGTGTGGAATCTCCCATATCCTTCATGAGCTATCCTCTTAAAGCTCATGAGATAAAGTATTCAAACATGGAGAAGCATGCCTATGCAATGGTCAAGGAAGTAAAACATATTTGCTTTTACATTCTGAATTCCCACACTATTGCCCTGGTTCCTAATACCACAGTTAAATCCATATTAACTCAGTAGGAGTTTGCAACCAAAAGGGGGAATTAGATTGCAAAAATCTAGGAGTGTGATCTAGTTATCAAACCAATGAAGCTAGTGTGGGTAAGGGGCCTTTATCAATTGATTACTGACAATAGACCCAAAGAAGTAGGGTATGAAGAAAAAGAAGTGGAAGACATGCCAATAGTCCTCTTTGTCTCCACCACGAATGAGTGGTATTCAATTATTGCTCATTTCCTTACTTACAATGAGTGTCTTACCCACCTTTCTCATAAAGAAAGGAAGACTATTAAACTAAAAGATACCAATTTTGTCCTCTAGGACAATGGCATATACAAGAGGAGCCTTGATGGAGTGTTCCTTCACTACGTGGATAAAGTGTAGCAGAACAAACTTCTAGAATCCTTGTACAGTTTGGCCTATGGAGGACATTTTTTGTGCCTATAATTTCCCACAAGATTCTATGAGAAAGGTATTATTGGCCTACCCTATTTTAAGACACATACAAATGGGTGTGTAAATTTGAACTGTGCCAACAGTTTATGGGAAGACCCAAGCTAGTTGCTCTACCTCTCAAGCCAGTAGTGATAGAAGAGCCATTCTAGCAATGGGGAATCAATTTCATTGGTGTTATAAACCCATCTTTGAGCATTGGACATGATTATGTTCTCACAGCCACAGATTACTTCACCAAGTGGGTGGAAGCTATTCCAACCAAGCATGCCACTTCAGAAGTAGTATGCAATTTCCTCAAGGAGAATATTATTTCCAAGTTTGGGATCCTAGCCAAGATTATGACTGACAATGCAGCCAATTTCTCTTCACATGAGATTACGTAGTTCTACTTTTATTATGGGATTACTCTTTCCCACTCTTCTAATTATTTTCCACAAGGGAATGGTCAAGTAGGACCGAGTAACAAGAACCTGGTAACCATCATTAAGAAGCTGGTAGATGACAACCAATGAACCTGGCGCAAAGCATTGTTTGATGCTTTATGGGTAGACATAATTAAGCCCAAAAGGGTGATAGGTATGTCACCTTTCCAACTTCTGTATGATCTCAATGTAGAGATACCAATCACCCTAGAATTACCAGCATTAAAATTGGTAAAGATGGTCAAAGATCAGACATATAAAATTTCCATTGACAAGAGGATCCTGTACTTAACTAAGCTGAATGAGCAGTGAACTATGGTGGTGGACCGAATTGCTATGCATCAAATTCTAGTGAAGAAGCTATTCAACTAGAAAGCAAAAGCCCATAATTTTTAGATTGGTGATCAAGTTTTATTATGGGATAAGAGAATAGAACCAAAGGGAATGCATGGGAAATTTGATTCCCTATGGAGAGGCCCATTTACTATTCATCAGCTCAATCGTGAAAACATTTTCTTGCTAAAATATCAATATGGTACACCCTTTTCATTTCCTCATAGTGGGCAATATATGAAGCACTTTAATCCATGAAGTATCAAATAAGATCAGCTTATACATATGTATATTTGTAGTCTTTATTTCTATTTTTGTGCTTACATTTTTGTCGCCTTTCTTTTTGGGTAGCATGACTCCATATCCTAATGGCATACTTTAAGGCACTAGAGATTTTGGTTTCTACTCCCTTCAGTTGCTTCAAATTTTCAACTAAAGGAAGTTCCTCAATTGGAGCTAACTGTTGTTCCCAAAATCTGTTACTCATTTGTGGGATAACACATGACTATTTTTGGTCCTACAGGCTAAAAATTATCCCTTCCCTTCTCAAAAATTGTTTTGGGCATTCAAATTCTCCATTTTTCAAGATTTTTAGCTAACAGACTTCACAAGAATAAATCTACAGACTCTGGAGGCTTACATCTATAGACTCTGCAAGAAGGAATCTATGAACTCAATTCTATAGACTCTATAGGCTTAAATATATGGACTCCAGAGGCTTAAATCTATGGACTCTATAGGAAGGAATATATGGACTCATTTCTATAGAATCTATAGGTAGGAATCTATGGACTCATTTCTATGGACTCTGTAGGCAGGAATCTATGGACTCATTTCTACGGACTCTAAAGGCAAGAATCTACAGACTCATTTCTATAGACTTCATTAGTTCATTTCTATGAACTCTATAGGTTCATATCTATGGACTCTGTAGGTTCATTTCTATAGACTCTGTAGGAAAAAAACAATCTCTCAACACAGGGAATTTCAAGGTTGGTTCAACGCCAAGGTTCAACCAAAAGGTTCATCGACAAACTTCAAACAAAGGATTAAACCGTTGAACCGTTGAACCTTGAACTAAAATGGTTCAAAGGAAGCTCTAAACAAAGAGCAAGAAAGCCATTGAATTGTTGAACAGTTAAACCTTGAACCAAAATGGTTCAAAGGTTTAAAGGTTCAATATGGATGGTTCAAAGGAGTGCCCCAAAGCTGAAAGAACAAGTGCCCTTATGGAGGGTAGTGAACTAAGGGAAAGTGCCCTTGTGGACGATAGAGAACATTAGTTTAATGATCAAATAAATCACCAGATAAAGGGATGGTTCAATCAAAGACTAAGAAAGTGATTCAACCAAGAAAATGATTGAACTGAGAATGTGATTGAACTAAGAAAGCAATTAAACTAGGGAAGCGATTGACCCAGGGAAGCGATTGAACCATCGACATCCCCATGGATGTCAAATTTTAGATAATGAAATATCCATCAATTTTCAAATATGGTGCAGACCCTATGAATAAATTTAGTGACCAGCCAAAGAGATAGCCCGAGAGCTCAAATCGCATAGATAAGGACAAAATATTGCAAGGAAAGGGGGAACGATGGAGAAATATCAATAATATCCACACATGGAATATGTTTCTAGAAGGTAAAACCGCCTACCAAATGGACATTAGAGAGCATGAACATTCAATAGTGTG
Source organism: Torreya grandis (assembly GCA_037957365.1). Lineage (NCBI taxonomy): Eukaryota > Viridiplantae > Streptophyta > Pinopsida > Cupressales > Taxaceae > Torreya > Torreya grandis. Next base: position 149,210 of record JARHVA010008868.1, on the reverse strand, counting down.
GCCTTTTTTTACATTGAATAAAGCGAATAGTTGTGCACACATCAGGAAACACATTAGGCAACCCATATTAAAAACTCACACTCGATTCTAGCATAGCCCATGGATAGAATTTAAAATGCATTAAATGCATTAAGTGCATCAGAGGCCATTTTTGTGAAACAAAGTGCCCAAGTATTTCATAGAGCACTATATATTGGACTCTCTCTTATTGTTTTAAGGAGATCTCTCTGTTATCAAAAACAAAACTTTGCCCAAATTGAAAGGCATTACTGAGACTTTGAGCTTAGATTGTTGATCATATTTCATTATTTCAATAAGAAAACAAGGGACTTTTTAGACTTTGTGCTGGAATAGCTTGGTTGTTCGGGAAATTGTTCTTATGTCTATTTCCTTAATACATTTTTTGTCCATTTAATTAAATAAGTAGACTTGGTGAAAGTAATCAGGAAGGTGTCCTAAAGTCAATTATGGAGAGACTTTATTCTACCAAAATTTTCTTTAGTTTGTCTATTTTTTATTTCTATGTAAATGATGTTGGGATGAATTTATGCCCTCATCATCCTTCATATTTCACTCTTTGGCAGTTGAAGTGGAGACTTTGTGCTACATTTCATCCTACTATGTTACTATGGCCTATTACAATTACTTGTCAGTACCTGAAAGGTTCTTGTTGTCTACTAAACAACACTTTTGAAAGAAGAGGATTGCCTTCTGTCATTTCATCAAGATTTATCCTTTGATTGGTGAACATCATCTCTAAAAAAAGATAGATGGATGGTGTTATCCTACCCCTGAGTGTTATTTTGAGCTTATTTATAGTAGATTAGCATATATATAGCCCATTCATACTTATAGGGAACCTCACCTTGATGAGAGGAGAGATTTGTCCCCTTTTTATGTGGTAAACTTGAACAATTGGTCAACCAATCTTCCTTGTGGTTGATCAGACCTATTTCGCTCATCAGTATACTGGTGACAAAATATTCACCCAACACACTAGACTAGGACTATCAAGGACTACATTCATCAATTTAAGAATCTATCATCATGTGTGGAAAATAACATTAAGTAAAATATGATTGACCTATTTTTGGGTGGCCTCAAAAATAGGATCTAATTAGAGGATCACACGTTTCATCCCAATACTATATCTGAGTCCATACCAAGGGCACTCATGGATAAGAAAAAAGTGTTGATCAGATGAAGACATTTCACCAATGTTCATGAACACACCTTCCCATCAAAATCATTTCATTAGCCTACTAAATTGACACCTTAACAAGTGGAAGAAAATCATGCAAAAAAATTGTCTTGGTTGTGATAACAAATGGAGAAAAAGGCATCAATGTGTTGAAAAGTAGTTATTTTACATTGATGTTGAAAATGAGGAGGAAGAAAATGAGGAGACTTTAGGGGAAGCATTATAAGAACCTGAAGATGAATCTAAAGATTCTCAACCTACTATTTCATGTCATTCAATTTTAGGCATTAATACTCCTCAAACTCTTAAGGTGGTGGAGTTCCTAAAGAAATAGAAGGTGGTTATGTTAATTGATTCTAGGAGTACTCATAACTTGATCAATAATAAGTTGGTTTCTCATTTAAATTATTTTATTTACGTAATTTGATAATTTTAGGTTAGGATTATAGATGGTAGTATGGTCAACTATTTTAGAAAATTCCATAGTATTAAACTTGTTATGGGAGATTATTAGTTAGATTCCCCTATGTTTTTTATTCCAATGGCAGGAGCTAACATTGTTTTGGGAGTGAAGTGGCTCATCACTTTGGGCACTATTAAGATGAATTTATAGAAATTATTCATGAGGTTCCATTCATAAGGAAGGACTTTTGAACTACATAGATTATGAGATAAATATCCATAACTGGTTAGTTCCCACTAGATGATGAAGATTCTTAGAAAAGGTGTAAAAGGTTTTATTTCATGTATTTTTTCTATGGAGGTTTAACCAACTAAGAAGTCTACACATCCTTATTTGTAAAAGGTGTTAGATGACCATTCTATTAGTTTTGGTGACATGCCAAAAGGACTTCTTCCAACTTATGCACATGATCATGATATAAAACTCATTCCATTAAGTAAACCACCCGATATCATAGCCTATAGGTATCCCTATGCCTAAAATAGTGAAATTGAAAATATGAAATAAAAGATGTTGGAAGCAGAAATCATCCAACATAGTCAAAGAGAATATTCCTTCCTAGTTATCATGGTGAAAAAGAAGGAAGATAATTAGAGGATATGCCTAGATTATAGAGAACTCAATAAATACACCATCAAAGATAAGTTTTCTATTATAGTAATTGATGATTTTATAGATGAATTACATGGTGCTATTTATTTTACCAAGTTAGATCTTCACTTTAGATATCATCAGATTCACATCCTCAATGAGGACATACCTAAAACAACTTTCAAAACTCATGAATGGCTTTTGGTCTCATAAATGCACCATCCACATATAAGAGTTTTATGAATAATATTTTTATGCCATTATTGATAAATTTTGTATTACTATTTTTTTATGATATCCTTATCTACAAAAAATTTAAGAAGACCATTTGAAGCATGTAAAATAGGTGCTTTTAGTTCTAGAACAACATCAAATTTATACCAAACTTTCCAAATGTGATTTTTGTGTCCAAGATATGGATTAATTGGGTTATATTTTTTCAAATTAAGGAGTGAAAGTTGATCCTAATAAATTTCAAGTGATGATGAACTGGTATGCTCCCAAGACCCTCAAAAACCTATATGGAATTTTGGGGCTAACTAGTTACTATCACAAGTTTGTTAAAAAATATGGTACCATTGCATCCCCACTCACCTCTTTAATAAATATATACTCCTTCTAATAGATTAATTTATATATCAAGGAATTTGAATAGTTGAAAATATTTTTGTGCATAATTCCAATTTTGGCTAGTCCTGATTTTTCAAAAGAAATTATTATGGAGTGTGATGCATTAATATATGGCATGGGGGATATACTCATGAAATAAGGTAGACCGTTGGAATTTTAAGTTCACCAATTGAATTGAAAAAATATGCTCAAACCAATTTACTAGAAAGATATGATGGTTATTTTTCATGAAGTGAAATAATGGAGACCTTATATGATGGGTCAAAACTTTCAAGTAAAGACTAACCATAATAGGCTTAATTTTTTTAAAATAATGTTTGTCATATGAAGAACAACCGAAATGGGTAGATAAAATGCTAGGTTCTGATTTTGAAATAATATGTAATAAAGGAAAATAGAATGTGATGGTAGATTCCCACTCTTAATAAGATGAATCAGTTGAGGCATTATTTTATTCCATGACCATGTGACAGGTAGATTATCTAGAGGAATCCAGATCATAATGGGAGAATGATAGTATTACTAAGGATTTGATTCAAAATATTTATTAGGGTTCCAATGAATTTGAAAAATTTACATAGAAGGGGAAAACTTTATGGTATAAAGGTAGATTATATCTTTGTAAGCATTCTCTCCTCAAACATAAAATTATTTAAGAAATTCATGCCTATCCTCTTGGAGGTCACTTAGGATTTTTGAAAACATATCATGGAAATAAGAAATATTTCATTTGGGAAGGACTCAAGGGGAATATTCAAAAACATGTGGCTGAATGTATGGTATGCCAACAAAATAAAGGTGAAACCATTAAGATCGTAGGTGTTTTTAACCTTTATCCATCCCTAGCCAACATTAGGAAGAGGTTTTAATGGATTTCATTATGGTGTTACCATGGTATGAGGGTAAAAATGTTATCATGGTAGTTTTGGATCAACTCACCAAGTATGTTCATTTTTTTTGGTTATAATATCCATTTGTTTCCATTATCATAGCTTCTAATATTCTCAATATAGTTCAAAAATTATAGTTAAATTAAAATATCATTGTAACTGTTCGAGATCCCATATTTATTAGTAATTTTTGAAATAAATTATTTACATGTTTGGGTACCCAATTGGCTTATATCTCATCCTATCATCCTAAATTTGATGGACAAATAGAGGTAGTAAACAAATGTCTCAAAGGTTATCTTTACGGTTCTATTTTTGACAAATAGGACAAATGGATTCATTGACTGCCACTTATTTGATGGTGGTATAACACTTAGTATGGTTGGTATATAGAATAACCATGGATAAGTCAAGTATGTATAGGAGGTAGTGGTTAGTATTTTATCATAATATTGTGCATTCTATTCTTATTGCATTTTTGTGGAGGTTTTCCCCTCAAAATGTCTTAGTTATAATATTCAAGTATTCTTCTCTTTCACCAGTTATTGTTGAGGATATGCTTATTCGACTCCTAATTCTACATATATAATTATATTGTTGAAAATCATCTATGTAATTACATTACAAGAATAAAAATTCAAATGACATTCCTTATAGTTAGGATTCTAATAAATTTTATAAATTATGGTGTTTTTGGTTAATATTACATCTATGCTGACACATGCATCATATTTTACATATAATGTGCTCAAGGAAGTTGGTATTTATTTTGCTTATTGATATGATGAAGAAATTGTGTTTTCTTTAAGTAAAATGATGTTTTAGTAACCTGCACATATACCAACCCATTATTTTTTATAAATTTACACATTTTTAATAATAAATGTATCTATTAATATGTTTATAATTAAGATAATCATTATTTTACATAGATAATTTTATACCTACCTTATTAATGGTCTTACACTAAAATGAGATCATCTAAATAAGAATTTGAATCCTTGGCATTCAAAGACTTATGTTTATCCTCCTTTAATTTAACAATTTTTTTCTTCTAGTTTTTTATATTATTAATTCTCTTATGTTCTACATTAACCTCTTCACCACTATCAAGTAGATCTCAATTAGGATTTTAACAAGGATTATTCATTGTATTAACACAATAATTATTATTATCATTGTCTTGCTAAATATTACCATGATAATAAATATGCTTAAAATAATGATAAAATAAATTAGTTATCATATCATCCAACCCACCCCACCCCAAAACCCCCCCCCCCCCCCGATCTCTTATGTACCTAAATTTTAATTCATGTAATTCACTACCTTCTAGCTTTGATTTTAGTCTACATTAGATGTAGATTTATAGATCAAGATTTTATTTAAACTATTCTATTTTTTAATGACTAATAAATTTATGGTGTGAGTGATAGTCATAATGTAGAATGGGCAATGTATATGTCAACATAGCATACTTTGAATGACATATTGATAGGTGAGTTACCATTTATTTTAAATATTTCAACAGAGAAAAATGTAAATACATAATCATGAAAAAAAATCAATACATTTAACACAAAACACATAAATCATTATGGAAATGGATAATATACTAATTAATAATAACATTATATACTTTCAAATATTCATTATGTGATCATAGGAATTTGATGTAGAGAGGAGGTTAGTATTGTTTTATAACTTAAAACAATGAAATGAACACACTAACATGCTAACATCTCTATCCTAGATCATAGGGGGAGCATAATAAATTAAAAAAAAATGAAAATCACAACTAAAATATAATAACAACAAAATATTACCTTCCTTAAATGCTCAAAATGATTTATCATGTGGCTGGCTCTATTTGTATTCAAAGAGTCTTTGTAAATGGAGCTTGGCTATCTCATTCTTTCCTTGGTGCCATGGTTTATGGTTTGATATGGCTTGTTAGATTGGCTTATGATTTTGGCATTATAAAACTATTGATTTAAATATTTATATAAAACCTAAATTGTAACTTTACTTTATCCAAGCTATCCAAATGAAGAGGTAAATGCTTGCATTTATAGGTCTAGAAACTAACCCCAACTCAAGGTGAGTTAAAGTATAGTTTAAACATAAAATGGGTTCAAACCTAACCTGAGTGAGTTAATTAACCCTAGTAGAGTTAAAAGGTGTAAAAACCTCATGATTTGAAATAAATATGCATGGATGATATATTTTAGGATATTTACAAAGGCTTGACAACTCACAAAAGGTAATTATGAAAACCTAGGATATTCTTGATTTTTGAAATTTCTTTTTTATAATTTCATTAATTCCTCGTGGATAATTAAACTAGGAATTTGTTTAAGTTTAACATTTTAAATTATTATCAATAGGTTTATTAGAATTTTTATGATTTGATTTTATGCTCATGTGTGTATTTACCCAATTTAATAGGTCTATAGGTCAAATTGCATGTTATGATGTACTAGGTTGCTTAGAAATGAATCTATGAGAGGTTTTTTTTGCTTATAGTAGGGTACCCAAACTAGGGATGTCTCAATGAGATTTTGAGCCTTAATGAATGACACACAAGTAAATTTGGGATAGTCAATGATTCTTAATATTAATTTATAATGGTTGGTAAGAATCGGACTGAAGTCTAGGATGAATCCATTGTTCCCAATTTTAGGTGTCTATAGTTTGCCCTTATTTGGGAAGATTTTGCAAGTTTTGGGCATAGTAACATATTTTAAAATTATGAAAAAAGGCCTATAGGCCTAAATGAATATGATGATTGAAGAAAAATTTCAAAAAAATGTTTGGGAAGCCTATAATGATTCACACACTAACCTGGTAACATCTCTAGCCTATTTTTTATCATACGAATTTGATGTAGAGAATAAGTTAGTATTGTGTTAGAACATAAAACAATGAAATAAACATACTAACATGCTAACATCTCTATCCTAGATCATAGGGGGATCATAATTAAAAAATATCACAACTAAAATGTAAAGAAAAATAAGATCCTTAACTTCTTTGAATGATCTAAATAATTTTTCATGTGGTTGGCTCAGTTTGTGCTCAATGAGGATTTGTAAATGGAGATTATATATCTCCTTCTCTCCTTGGTACCATGGTTTGTGGCTTGGTATGACTTTAATATGGCTTATTGGTTTGGATTATGATTTTGGCATTATAACACTATTGCTTTACATATTTCTATAAAATGAGCATTATAAATTTACTATATCCAAGCTCTCCAAATGAAGAGGCAAACGTTTGTATTTATAGGTTTAGGAACTAATAACAAATCAAGGTGACTTAAAGTGTAGTTTAAACATGGAATGGGTATAAATATAATATAATTGAGTTAACTTACACCATTAGAATTAAAAGGTGTCAAACCCTCATGATTTGCAATAAATGGGCATGGGTGAGATATTTTAGGATATTTAAAAAGGCTTGACAACTCACAAAAGGTAATTATGAAAACCTATCATATTCTTATTTTTGAAATTCCTTTTTTAGAATTTTATTAATTACTCATGGATAATTTAACTAGGAATTTAATTAGGTTTATCATTTTAGTTCATTATGACTAGGCTTATTATCATTTAAAATATTTGATTTTATGTCCATGTGTGCATTGGACCCATTTAATAGGTCTATACACCAGATTACATGTTATGATGCCACATGTTTCTTAGAGATGAATCCTTGAGAGGTTTTTTTTGCTTATGATAAGATAGCCCAATTCAGGATGTGTCAATAAGATTTTGAGCCTTGATGAGTGATTCACAAGTGAATTTGAGATGTTTTGTGATTCTTAGGCTTGATTTATAATGGTTGGTAAGAGTCAGTTTGAAATCTGGTATGAAGCTATTGGTGGCTAATTTTAGGTGTCTACAATTTACCCCTATTTGGAAATATGTTACAAGTTATAGGAATAATAATGTCTTCTCAAATTATGAGAAAAAATACGTGTGTGCCTAAACAAAAATGATGATTGAAGAAAAAGATTGAAGCAATGTTTCATAAGCCTATAATGATGCCCCCTCAAAGGAATGGCCATCATATATTTGATGAACAGTCCCTCAAAAAGAAGCAAGAAGAAAAAATTAAATTAACCCATGGGTGAGATTAATATAAATGAGAAAATGCTTGCATGAATTGATTTAAAAAGTACTAATTTTCCCAAAGGTGATTATAATTAGTAGTAAAGGTGGAGACACTAATTTATCCACAGGAAATTATAATCAGTGGTAATTACATATATCCTAGTTAGGACTAATGAATCAAAATAATGACTTGGCCATATGTTTTTATAACCATTAAGATGACCTTGATTGAATAAAATTATTTAAATGTGCCCAAGTAGGGTATATTTGCAAGCATAAATCAAGGATATAACTTATTACATGTATTAAAGATGAGTGGGAATAAATGTAGATATGATTGTCTAATTACTGAAGAATACACAAATAACTAGACACATAAGGATGCACAAAGTGATGAAGATATGAATAGAAGAATAAGAAGTGATCAATGTGAATGATTTATTCATACCTAACAATTTCAAGATGATGATCCTTATTAGCATTGGTACAGCTAGAATGGTTAATGGTGTTGATTCAATCAAAGGTGGGAGGATTTTCCAAGGCTACCAAGTAGAAACTTGTGTGGCTCCATTGGTTGTAAGACTTCTTGAGCTGATTTTGCCTATAACACATGATGATAGGTCTCATGATAGAACACCATGACAACTTGGATAAAATATACACAAGGAATAACTCTTGAACTAATAAATAATTAAAAATAATGCACTAATGATAAAAACCACAATTAAAATTTTGACATATGAATATGGGTGGACTGAAGAATAATGAAAAAGGAATCACCTAATGGACACATATATACTAATTTGAGGCACCAGTACTTAAAACAAATAAATACACAAGTGAATAAATAAGCAACACATATAAAACATGAAAGTAAAATAAAAAGAAAGCATCTTAATAATGGATTGGCCCTAGTAGAGTGGATCAAAGATGACTAACTAGGCTTAGATAGGATAAATGTTTTTGGATTTTGATATTTTTGAATGGTTTTGGAATTTTCTAATCATCTCAATCCAATTGGGAATTATGAGATACTAAATGGTTCAACTTGAAAAATGGAGAGATCATTAGCTTAGGTTACTCTCAAAATGGTCAGAGAATTGGTTAATGTTGCTTGAAAAATTGTGAGAGTGAATGGAAAAGGGGGACTAATATGACCTCTACACGAATTGAACATGATCTACACAGTCCCAAAATGACCTAAAGTCATAGTAATTCCATCCACACAAAAGGCAGGGAGAAACTTGAATAGGTAACAACAATCTCTCAAATTTGGCAAATGGCTAGGCAAAGGAGAATAGTAATTACAAGGTGATGTGATAATGCATGATAAAGGTGTTATTCCTAATTTTCCTATAGGTGGTTATAATTATTGAATAATGTCATAATATATGGTACTAATTTTCCCATAAGCCAAAGGATGAGGTCTTATAATATAAATGGTAAGGTGTTGTGAATCTTAATTGATTGCACAAGCCAAAGGATGAGGTCATGGTATGGTAATGGTAGTGCATCTGGACCTAGATTTCTCGTAAAAGCCAAAAAATGAGGTCTTATAATATAAATGGTAGGGAATCATGGAGCTTGGTTATTTTCACAACCCAAAGGATGAGGTCCTTGTATATAAATTGTAGCATGTTATGGAGCTTGATTACTCACACAAGACAAAGTATGAAGTCCTAGAATATAAATTATAGGGCATTGTGGATCTTGATTTCTCACACAAACCAAAGGATGAGGTCCTAGAATAGAAATAGTAGGGAATTATGGAGCTTGGTTTCTTACACAAGCCAAAATATGATGTCATGGTATATAAATGGTAGGGTATCATAGAGCTTGATTGCTCACAGAAGCCAAAAGATGAGGTCCTAGTATGGTAATGGTATTTATTAGATGTAGTGGAGCTTGGTGGTTTGTGCAGTCTAAAGGAGGGTTAATGGTATAGGTGGGGGATCAAACACCATATTAAGTGAGAGGGAGAGTATCATACACTGATCAGCCAAAATAATATACAATTTAGCATTGTTCTTGAGGATCTTGAATTTTCTCCCCAAATTAAGGATTGAAGGGAGGATAAAAATCTGTCTCACAAACCACTTCTCTATAATGTTGGTTATGTCAGTCAATTTATGTGACTATTCTATCATATCTTAGATTGTACCTATTTTCACCATAAGCATAATGAGACATATCCATGTCCATGATAAATGTTTTGGAAAAAGGCCTAGTGTTTTATAAAGTCTTAAAAATAATGTCCTAAGGACAAAAGGTTTAAACTTGATCTAACTTGGTCTAGGGGAGTTGTATCTTCAAAATGGTATGTGATAAATAATGGTATAAAATATTCTAATGTCAAATGTCTCACACACAAAATTCCAACATGCCAAAATCTAGGAACAAATTTTTCCAAATAGGTCTAATCTAGGAAAATAAAATTTGCTAGGTCTTTTGGCCAAATGCAACATAAAAATCTTGGCTCAAATATGGCATCTACTAGGAATTTTGGCCACATGTGATGTCAAAATCTAGACATAAAATAGAGGGGTATTTAATATAACGAACTTGGAACACTTTGCCATAGACTAAGCATATGTAACTCAAACATGAACTTGGTCAGTTGACATAAGTCACAAGACAAAAGGAATATAGAGAGATAGGATATTTTCTCCCAAATTAAAGGCACAAATAATAATGAAAACTAGGCTCCTTTAAACAAACAATATAGACAAAATTGAATGACATAACGACACTAGGCAAAAATCCAAGCAATAGTTTCCAAATTTAGGTAATGAATTAACCTATGTTTCACAACCCAAAAGAGAAAGATAGGTGTCTAAACTCAAATTAAGCAAGGCATAAACATAAATCAACCAATGTTTGGATTTGAATTTGGAAAGATTAATTAAAAAATCAACATGGGAAACTAGGCATCTTCAAATAAACAATAAATTAGAAAAAATGGAATGGTATAATGGCAAAAGAAAAATATTCAAATATCATGTGTGGTATTGGTTCTAAAAAATGGAATTTAGCATAAGAAAAGACAAGTCTATGGAATAAATTTGAGTAGCGTAATGGCATTATTACTCTATAAATATATGTATAATGGCTTTTTTTTAAGATCTCACTTGACATAAACTCAAAATGATTTGGGCAACGTAATGTTACCCATATCAATTGAGTGACACAAAAAAACAAGTTTGGTAAAAAATTTTAAGGTAAAGGTGTATAACAAAATGGCCAGCTAATGCCTCCTTAAATAAAGTAGTGGTATACAAATAAAACTCAATATGATGTGGCATAAATAAACAAAATGTTTTAGACTCAAAGACAAAGAAATAAATGGAAAAATACCAAATACAACTAAGTAAATCATCTTATGCCCTAAACTAACAAGGTTGGTCAAATAGGGTTGACTAAAACTATAGTTTTTTAACACTAGAGGTACATCACATCAATTGAGTTCATACTAGTTAACTTACTATGCAAGGGTCTATTTATTTACATAGGGATTTTATCCAAAGATTGCTTAGTGGAATCCCTTGATTAACTAGACTTGACTTGGGACTTAATTACAAAAGAAGACATTAGCCTCTTGACCCCCTAGATCTTACATTATGTAGACCCTAATTTTTGTACTCTACTATGGAGCAGGGTTGAAATACTATTGGGAGATTAATGCCTAGGTCAATGACTCCCTAAAAAATCATGAAGAAGTGTTGAAATCCCCTTCACAACCCAAATTGCATGAAAATAAAACTAAGTAGAAAGACTTTAGAGTTTGTTTTTAGATCACCCAAACCATGAAAATTTTGGGGAGAGCCTAGAAAACATTCTTTTCATGCCTTCGACTAGGCACAAATTGTATGTTAAAAGGCACTTTTGGTCACCCAAGTTACCTCTAGGGTATGGGGGGAAGAACATATGTGCACTCTCATTTTGTGAAATCAAACACAAAAGTTAAAAAAAACATGGCATAAAATTAGCATTTTCCAAAGTATGAACTAAGTGATTTAAAGTTCATTTTAAGTACCAAAAATGAAATATGTCGTGAAGTTTTTGGACCACTTGGCGTTAGTTTAAATTTATGAAAATTTTAGAAACATCTAAGGATTAAAACATGAACTATATTATTTCTAAACATAAAAAGATAAAGTGAGCAAGATTAAAACACATTCAAATGAATTTCCTTAGCCCAATGGCTTATTTTTGAAACATAAAAGAAATTTCGCAAAACAACCTATGAAAAAACACCCATGTTAATTCTAAACACTTATAACCAAATGCTCAAAATTTAGTTAAATTCATTTTAAACACCTAAAATGAAATGTTCATGAGTCTAAACTTACTAATTCATGTCCTATTCTCACCTTAGACATACAAGGGTTAGAGATTTTCCTCCTACTTTGAAGCACTTTCAATGATGAGCAAACAATGTTTGAAAAAATAGCTCTCAAGTTTCATGTTTTAAAAACATAGAGACTGATATCTATCACCTATGACTGATGTTGATTACCTTAGAACTGATGTCGGTTGGTAATAACTGATATCGATCGATAATAACTAAGATCAATTGCTTTTTAACCCAAAGGAAAAACCAACATGAGATAAAAATGTTAGTTATCTCAAGATTAGATAAAAACTTCTCAAAACATACAAGGATATGGTTAAATAGAGAAAATTCAAGCTAATGAAACAAAGAAATAAAAATTTAGAATGCTAAAAAGATTCAAAATCAAAGTTTTGCATGTTATTTTTCACCTTACTTCTCAATAAATAATGGTTAAACATAACTGAGCTTGGTTAGTAAGAACTAATGATGGTTTGGTAGAATTGATGATGGTTAGGAAGAACCCATGCTGGTTATGCCTAACCAATCTTGGTCTCTATGTAGATCTAAGTTAGCACAAAAATTAAAAATATGGGAGAAATAATGATAAAAATCTAATTTTGATGATATTTAAACATGTATTTGAATATTTATGAGTTACATCTTGGTCTCCTTGGTATGTGGCATGCTTAGAGTCTCACTAAGCTTTCCATTTATGATCATAGGAATTTCACGTAGAGAGGAGGTTAGTATTGTGTTAGAACATAAAAGAATGAAATGAACACATTAACATGATAACATATCTAACCTAGATCATAGGAGGAGCATAATAAACAAAAACAATGAAAATCACAACTAAAATGTAAATAAAAACAAGATCCTTACCTTCCTTATATCCTCCAAATGATTTGTTGTGTGTCTGGCTCAGTTTGTGTGCAAAGAGTCTTTTAAAATTGAGTTTGGATATCTCCTTCTTTCCTTCGCACCATGGTTTGTCGCTTGATATGTCTTTGATATGGATTATTGGTTTGTCTTATGATTTTTTCATTATAACATTATTGATTTCAATCTTGATATAAAACCATCATTATAACATTACTCTACCCAAGCTCTCCAAATGAAGAGGCAAATGCTTGTATTTATATGTTTAGGAACTAACCCCAACTCATGCTGATTTAAAGTGTAGTTTAAACATGAAATGGGTTCAAAGCTAACTTAAATGAGTCAATTAACCCCATTAGACTTAAAAAGTGTCAAAACCTCATGATTTTCAATGAATAGACATGGTTGAGATATTTTAGGATTTTGCAAAGGCTTGACAACTCATAAAAAATAATTATGAAAACCTAGGATGTTCTTGATTTTTTAAATTTCCTTTTTTAGAATTTCATTAATTTCTCATGGATAATTCAACTAGGAATTTAATTAGGTTTAGAAATTTAATTAATTATGACTAGGCTTCCAAGATTCAATTTTATGTCCATGTGTGCATTTTCCCCATTTAATAGGTGCCAAATTGTAAGTTATGATGATACAAGTTGCTTAAATATGAATACATGAGAAGTTTTTATTCATTGTAGGGGGATACCCCAATTAGGGATGTCTTAATGATATTTTGAACCTTGAAGAGTGATGTAAAATAAAATTTAGTATGTTCAATAATTCTTAGGCTTAATTTGCAATTTTTGGTAAGAATCAGTCTAAAATTCAATATGAAGCCATTGGTGGCCAATATAAGTGTTTACACCTTACATGTATCTCAAAATTTAGTCTTAAAATCCATATATTTAAAATCATATCCAAATAAATTATCAAATATTATATATCCAAATTCAATTTTATCTTACATGGGCTTAAATTTGAAGGCATGGGATAATTATAGTTATAATATAAAAAAATCTTCATTTACACTAATATCCCTAATTGCCTCAACCATTTTAAAATAATAAGATAATTTCCTTGGAATGTCAATCTCTTTGTCATTCCCACA
>JARHVA010008868.1:52500-130000 GCA_037957365.1 Torreya grandis | reverse complement strand
TTTTTCAATATAAAATTTAGTTTAACTATTTTTCTCTTTCTTACACACACTACCAAATCACATAATCTCAAAACATATTTAAAAATTTGTCTACCCAAGGCTTACCTACTTGGATTTCATCACCAAGGGGGAAGCTGACTTGGTTTTATGGATAAGTATAAACATGTGGTTAATGGTATATATTGTTAAATAACCAAACACTATTATTTTTTTAGGATTTTTAGGTGATGGGGTGAGTTCTAACACCATGTCAGTACCATTTTCAACACAGATCCCTTTTAGTCTAAACATATTGAAACCATCCATAGATTGCTTTCTAGTTCCTTATTTTAAATAAACTTCCCTATCAAACTTAAAATAATGATTTATAATAATCTAAAAACATTAAATATAACCATTTAATTATCATTTAATTTTACATTGGTTGTTTTGTATTTTCTCATTATAAGTTGTATTGTAAAAACATGCATTGGCCAGTGTTGGTGTAAGGTTTTATGTTGTGTACCTTAAGTGGATCATTATCATTGACCCAATTGATTATGTATTTCCTTAAATTTCATGTTTTAAATTAAAGTCCAAAATTTTTACCTATTTTTAGTACACTATCATTTTGTTTGACATAGTCTCTTATAGACTATCTATTCCCCTACCTGTAGTACTGAGTTAACTTGGTTGACCCAGTATTCATCTCTACCTCTCAAGGTAGAGTAATAATTTTACATTATCAACTATATATCATTATCAATCTATTTTATATTCTAGGTTATAGTACTAGGTCAACTTTATTGACTCTATATCCTTTTTCACCTAGTTTATAGACCCTATTTCTAGTACTATGTCTACCTAATAAACTTTGCACTCTTATTTTCCCCTTTGTACTTCCTTGTTTTTGCATCACCTTTGACTTTCCTAATCTCCCTTATTCATCATGAATTTACTATTTAAATACATATCTAATTTGAATTTAATGGATATGATGAGTCTTATCAACGATAATAGGTTCTCCCATAACAAACTTATGGCTCTTATCCTGTATTAAAGAAATGTTTATATATCCATTCACACAACAAAATATGGGACCCATCATCATTATTATTAACTTTTTAACCATATCTTATGAATTTAATATTATCTTTATTTATATCATACACCCAAAATTCTTCTTTTCATCTTTGATTTCACTCAACTTCGAGGAAAGGATCCTTTTACTATTTACCATCTCATGATAAGTGGTCAAGCTGAGGAGCCTCATTCACCTTCTCCCAAATTATCTAATGGATTTGGGGATAATATATTATTTGATTCTCAGCCTCTTCCCTCTATTTTGACCCCTTCTCATACCATGACTTATTCTTTTTTGACTTCCTCTACCTTCATGCCTAGTATCTCTATTAACATGGTAGGTTCTACATCTAGTGGGCCCCTTCCAAGACCAACTCTTCTCAATTATTCCACTAGCGAATCATTTTATACCCATGGTGATCATGATTATATTACTATTCATTCTCATCCTTATACTAGTACATCTTTTCCCATATAAGAAAATTATGCCACTCGTGCCTCACTTACTAAAATTTATTCTCAAACTCCTACCAACACACATAGTGGTACCCAATCCACTACTAACAATTCTAATTCCTAAAATAATACCAAAAATACAACTAAAACTCATAAACTTCTATTTTAAACTCTTCATCAAATGAATCATTTTCAAGATAACAATGCAAATCAAATAATGGAAATTCAAAATCACCTTATCCATCTTCAAACCCATCCATAATAGATGTCATGGGATACACATAATCAAAATGTTCCCACACTTCCTCTTCAAAATTCCCATGCTAATATTATCCCTCAACCTCATCTTGTTAATAAGATAATAAATCATCTTCAAAATGAACATCTTACATCTCAAATTATTAATATTGATATATGAGGTATCACCCCTACCATTTTTCTATAATGGGTCAATTGATCCAACTCTTCATTTAAAAACATTTAAAAATATATATAAATACTGGGTTAAATTAAATACTTTTGCCTCTACCAAGATATTAGCCAAAATTATCATGGGTGATTCTTTAAATTGGTACAAACAACTTCAAACTCGTTCTCTTACTAGTTTGGAAGATTTAGTAAATGGTCTAGTCCAATAATTCCAAAATAGTGATATTTATAAGAATACCTTGGCCCATTTTATAAATTTTAAGCAACTTGAAACTGAAATTGCATAATATTTTGTTAAATGATGGAAGGCCTTGTCTACAAATGCAAAAATAATATGGTAGATGATAAAATTTTCCATCTCTTTAGCAATGCTCTTTTTTCAAAGTTACAATATTAGGTCCATACTCTCTCTCCATGTACTTTGGAGGAGGCTATTGACCAATATTAGTGTTAGGATTTCCTTATGCATGAATTTAATCCATCCTAACCTTACAAGGGTACTCTCATGTTACTTAAGAACACTAATTATCATGCTATCGATGATGGTGTCATAGACTCTTATAATACCATTCACACTATTCAAGCTATTATTCCTAACTAATATTTAGAATAATCTTCCTATCCTAACCACATCACCAATCCTCATTTCTCTTCAACAAATAACATAAATGTTCACAAACCTTTATCCTCAATATAATTTTTAAAATGTCCTCCAAGTCCTCTTCCATGATAACTTGAACCCACTCATCTTATCAAATATTGGTATGATCTCAATAAATGTTCTAGGTTTCATGTTAGTTGGGGTCATTCTCATGAGACATATAGGTAGCTTCATAATTTTTCTATAGATTTCCTTCTTGGTCCAAATTTTGATCATGATTCTATCATTCATCAATGTCGATAAGCTTATGACATTGCTGTCAAATCCCATGAAACAAATACTGAATCTCAAGATTTAAATCATTTTAATGCTCATTTGGCCATCTATAAATATCCTCTTCTAAATCACCAAGATACCCAAGACAAGCCCACCCCTTCTACTAGTTGTTTTGATATTCATCTTGACCCAACTCCTAAAGAGTATATGGTCAATATGACTAATATATGAAGGGTAGTTATTTTTGTTAATACTCAACCCATCTACACTATTTCATTATCTAACACATTTCATGTTATCAAAGATTCTTCTCCAAATCACTTAAATGAGATGGGGAAAGATGACCTTATATATTTTAATGAACCAATTCCAACACCTACCTTGGATAACACTTCCCATACTGTTTCTACCATCCCTTCATCTTCTTTACCTATCACCAATGATACTCAAGATTAAATCAACACTTCTTATGAAACTACACCTACATTAAATATCCTATCTTATCAAAATAATATATAAACTTTTACTCCTACCAATCCCTCTACCTCTTAATAAAATAAATTTGCATGTACTTTAGCTCCTCTTTTCGAGGACCTCCTTCAATACTATGTAGTTATTTCTAATAATATCCTTATGGGTTATGATGAGTTTGATCCTATCATACAAATCAATAATCTCCCATCCCAAATCCTTTTATTAAACTCATGAGGACCTCTCCATATCATCATAATCATCTAATGAAGCTTTTTTTCACAATGAACACCCCTCATCCTCCCCTAGTAGGACACAAATCTACCTTATATGGACCAAAAGATAACATGTTAAACTAGTACAAAAAGATGTCCATACATGTGGATGATATAATGGATACTTATCTTTCCATCAAATTCACCATTACTTCTATGATCCATGATGAGATTATAACTTATATAGATGATGCTCATCTATTTATTAGTACCCAAATTGGTGATATCAAATTCAAGTATGGCTTGATTAACAAGGGTTATGGAACTTGTGTTACCTATCTCTATTTTATCAAAGCCTTAAATACTTTAAATGAAATATTAAGTCCACACACAACACATATCAGGCTATGACTGAAGGAAAATGCATCCTTTAGGTTGTGTGTGATTCCCCATTACCATCCCACCTATCACCATTCACTTGAAGGTGATGATATTAAACTTTCATCTATCCTATGACATTTTTATTGGTAGGATATGGACTCATCACATGAGAGTAATTTCCTCTTCTTCTTGTCAATGCGTTACATTTTTTCACAATGTAGCCATCTATACGATTCAAGGTAACACTAATCCTTGGATTTTCAAATAATTTCAAGACCATAGTGTATTCAAGATTCCATTTTTTGAGTCTAAATGATTTAATTTTCCTATCAATTATAATCAAGGTTACAATGATCATTCCAAACTCATTGGAAATATACCCCCTAACCTCCTTGATTTTGATCATGAAGAGCTTGATGAGATCAATCTCAAGATTAAAACTTTTCATTTCTCACCTCATCTCGTCTTTTAAAATCCCACTTCTTTATAACCTCATTGTGTTCAACCACCTTGTGATGACATCCCTATTGTCTTAACTAAGACTTGACATTCCATTCATCACACCATATTGTATGACAAATTCATTACCACCTATGCCATTGATCTTCATACACCTAATTATGATGATCGTTATACCTTAGATGATCCATGATTAAGAGTTATATTTTAGGCATGAGATGTTGATAGTATTCATTATCATTCCTCTTTACTTTAGTATTTTTTTATATCTTTTCATGTTCCATATTATATCATTCCCAATTTTAGCATTTTTCCTCTTTATCAAAAGGTAGAGATGGTGCGAATTCCTAATTTTTTTGAATAATTTTATAGGAGTATGCTTATGGATCATGTTATGATTAGTCCCTATCACTTTGTTATATACTATGATCCTTGGATCATACTTATCCCTAAGATGCATGTGATTGTCCTTGAGCTTTCTATAGACCCTAACCTCCCTCAATAGAGCCTAGTTAATATTCCATTCTTTCTACCTCTACAACTGAGTCTCTTCCTACTTCAAATACTATCACTCCTTCCATTGAACCTCATCCAATCTCTCCACCAAAACCACCTTCTCTTAGTGATGGTTTGATCCCTTTATTATAGTTGGCTCCTTTGTCTACCAAATGAGTTGATCAGTCTTATTATGACATTCATAAAGTTATCAGTCACTGGACTAGAGATTGTT
The DNA here is from genome assembly GCA_037957365.1 of Torreya grandis. Taxonomy (NCBI): domain Eukaryota; kingdom Viridiplantae; phylum Streptophyta; class Pinopsida; order Cupressales; family Taxaceae; genus Torreya; species Torreya grandis. Next base: position 124,920 of record JARHVA010008868.1, on the reverse strand, counting down.
CCCTTTACCAATATACTTTGGTTTATTTTACACATTATCCTATGATTCCACCTACCAATACTACTCATAGGTGTATATGTTGCTTCAATAACATATACAACCATTAATCCATACATTATTGTAAATTGTGATAATATATTAACACCTTACATCCCACCTCTCCTTAGCCATCAAATATGGCTATACCTCCTACAAAAGTATTACCTAAGTATATTCATAAGTATGGAGAGGTATATTTTTTCTAGAACCAATGTGGCACACATCACTCTAATGATTTCCACATCCTTTAGCAGCATCTTAAAGATCACCTCCTAACCATTCTTGTACCTTCTACTACTCCTATAGGTCATTTTTGTAGGAAGGCTCCCCCTTATTACCTTATGTCTCCACCTCAAGTGGTTCCATATCCTTATGTTGTCCCTTATTCACCTAATATTACTTCACCCATGAGTCCCTCACATGTGGACCTTCCCTCACCCATGGATCCTTCTCCACTTGTGAGTCCCTCACCTATGGCACTTTCCCCACTGGTGACCCCTTCATCTGCTATAAAAAACCACTCCCATTCATTCTCTTGAGAATCCAATACATTATATTTGTATTTATAATTATCCTTTAAGCATTCCTACCTTTTCTATTGAATAAATTTGATGTGAAGTATTTTATCAACTTTCACTAAAGGTTGATGAGACATTATCTATAGTCTGCATTCAACTTGATAGAGACTTATAAGATGTCATGAATAATGTATGTGGATAAATATATTATTACTTATGAAAAAATTCATGGTGTTATTACATTTTCATTTTGATTGGACATGTTCTCAATCTTTATCCTTATCTATTTTTATATCATTTGACATTGTGTTAAATATTCTCTTACATGTCGACTTTGGTTATGTAATTTATATTCCTTATGATGTCATTATGTTCTCTTATGGATTTATTATATATCATTATCTTCTTTTTTGTTCATGAGTTCATTTATTGTGACTCCCTCAATCTTTTTTATGCTTATTTGTTATCTTATCTCTATGAACACAGATATTTATTATTGTGACTTGGTTATGCAAACCTTTCTCATTTTAGTCATTCCTTCTTTACCAAGTGACTAGTTATAATAAAATTCATCAAATTATAATCTCCTATTACCGATCCAATTTGGATATCATTTTATTCACCTTTATTATTTTTCACAAACTAAGCATATACATTATTGAGACTTGAGATAACATGTTGGTTCATACTTAAGCCTAAGTGTTCAAGTTTGTATTATCTATAGATACTTAGATTCCTTTATCCAAAGCCTAAATATCATTTATGTGTATTAATCTATCTCTCATGATGGTTCATTCCATGTCTATATGGAGGAGGAATCTTAAATAAATAAAAATATGTTAAATCCAAATAATTTAACAAAAGGCAATGATCTAAAAGGTAAAATTCAAAATTCTCAAAAGTCCAATCACACTAAAAGATGTGATTCTGATAATATCTCATTTTTATAATTGAATCTCAAATTCCATAGTTAGTCTAAAAATATATTCAAGGTCCATTGGTGTGTAGTATGCTAATATATTAGAAAAGGAGAACAAAAAAATATTTTAGTGCTACCTACTTTCTCATGCCCTTACCCAATATTCGTAGTAGATCAATGGATCTATAAGGGGTCTTGAGGAATGGGTAACACATTATGGGAAGGTAGGTCCATTTTATTTTTCTTATTAAAAACTAGCTACATGAGTTGATCTTAGTAGAATACTTATTTTCCTACATAGTTTTATGTCTATAAAAAATAGGTAATCTCTATATATTGATGGTCACTAGTCACTTAATGTTTTCTCATGTCCTTAGTGTGCCTCATGTCTTCTAAGGTATTCTCATAAGATGTATACATTATTATTTTTATATTCCATTTTTCACTCCCTATAAACCTAATATTTACCCTTGAGAAATATTATTTTATTTATTGATCACTCCCTTAGGGATTCCATGTGTGAGTTGCATTGTATTACCATGTATAGGATCTGGCCTTCCTCACAAATTACCAATTTCCACATTACCATTTTAAAAAATCCCATGTTACAATATTTTCATATTAATTCAACCTCATTGTTGTTCCCTTTGTTAGTTACAGTGTAAGACCATGGATAGGACTTGGCCTTCTTTATAAAATTTTCCAATATTCATCTCACACCAAAATTACATGTGTCAAATATGAGATAATATGTGATTGATTATGAATTACAAATCATTGGCATGCTTCCCATATTTATTTATTATTTTTTATGCTTACTTCTTTAATAATTCATCTTTTATCTTCTTATTTTCTAATTTCATGTAAGAATCCAACCATTTTATTAGGTTTTTCATACATCCCAACTTGAATTAGTGTGATTAATTTAAGACCATTTTTGTCAATTTTTATTATCTTTTATACTTACCAACATGATTTAGTATGATTGATTGACTTAATTTATTTGGTTTTATACCATTGCTTTTTTATGTGCTTTCCACTTTATTACATTATTTTCATACTTATCAATGTGATTTAGTGTTATTTTACTTATTTTATTTTGGTGCCAAATAATATTTTTCATGCTTTAAAAATAACATTTCCCCCTCTTGTTTACCATTCTTTGGTTTCTTATACTTAGTCATTTTTTGTTATTACACATTACCCAACGTGAAATAGTGTGTAGTACATTTGTTTTTTAATTGATTATACTTTACCAAGTCTTTTTTGCCTATTTATCAACACCCCATCATTCAGGATAAGATTGAGTGATCCCTTCACTAGGGATCCCCATCCAATCTCCTCTTCATCCATAAGATTTGTAAAATTCAAACTAGATAGATGTTAGATCTTAGATTTATATCAAAAACTATCTATTTATAATATATCAATCAAATCTTATACAACTATTATCTTATTTACAAAACATAAAATAATTACAACCATTTATTACATATCTTGGTGTCATAAAGCACTGTCTCCCCATCTACTCAACCACTAAGCACATTATTTCCATCTTGTGTACCTCATTTTTAGCATGCCTCGCAATAAATGTAAACCTTAGGGTCACCATCCATTACCATCTCAAGCCTCACCTTAGTGGTTCCTCTATAGACCAGCTCTACCCTAGGCTAACTAATGAGCCAACCTAGATGACCACCCAATGTTCTCTCTCTCATCACTAGTATCTCCATTGGTGGTGAGATTGAGGTGGTTGACACTCCTCTTTTTATGGTGTTATCTATGCTACTTGTGTCACTCTTGTATTTATGTCTAAGTCCTCTCTAGCTATTATTCATCATGTTTAACCTATCCAGGGTCTCTCATGTCATGATCTAATCTCTAGTCTCATGATTGGTGGTCTTTTTCCTCCTCTCCCCCTTGACCCTCTCACATGTCTATCCAAAAATATAAGAACCACTATAGGAGATACTAGGTGAGGGAGTCCAAACTATGTTAGAAAGTGTGCTAGTATATGAAGTTATATCTACCATAAGTAGTGGCTTGTGATCCATACTCATGCCAAATCTAGGGTCATCATTATATAACTTAGCTAAACTATCATAATGTGTGCATAATGATACTACATGATCTATCCTCATGTGACCATATTTAGCTCTAGGATATGGGGCACAATCGACATCACCTGATCCTATTTCTATCTCATCACTTGATGTAAGTAATCATCAACCACATGCGGTAATCTAGATCATTAGTACATTAGGAACCTCTCATCTATCTAGGTACTCACTAATATCACTATCCTAATGGTCTTATATCCTCTGGATAACATCCCATACATGTCATTCATGAGATGAAACTAGATGATAGAACCTAAGTCATAGAGTACCGATACTCTAATATGGGTAAAATTGGTACAAGGCATTTGCATATAGTGATACCTTTCCATTCAGCTTATGACACAACATCTATGCTATCACAAGTCTTATCACCAACTTCTGGATATCTATAATTTGGGCTATATAAACATCAAATAGACTCACCCTTAGACTTAGGTAAATCCTATCTAAAAAAGTCACCCATCAAGATAATTTTCATGTCTCCTCTTTCCCATCTAGTATCCCCATGATCACCAATGTCCTTCTTATAGGAAGTCCAATTAAAGCATGGACATCCTCCACTATGATACCCACCTCAATGTTATCCCCATCTGCCACCCACCTAATGGTATTGTTTAAGCACTCCCAATCTCTTAGGAAGATAACCACTAGATACACACTCAGTGGAGCTTGATGCATCTCCATGATGTCTCCTAAGCCTAGTGCAACTAACCTAAGTCAGTCTATCTCTATCAACCACTCCAATAGATCTGGTAGCTAGGAAGCATCCACTAGTCACCAAAATCTACTATGATTATACAACCATCAAACAATAAAAGATGTATTAGGCTTCCATTTTACTCATAATAAAATAAATTATTTTTAAATTTTACTAAAAATGGAACTAATTTGCCTTAATATATTCATTTTATACCAATTTTACCTATTATTAGCCTACACAGACATTTAAGTACTCACTGAGTCAAACTAGTCCTTAAATGTACTATTTGAACTAAATTCCTACATTTCAGTACTATACTAGCCACTTAGTCACATAGTAAGTTGATCTAATAATATTGGGTTGACCATGTGGACTTAATCACCTAATTTTACCCTTTCATTTCCCCCCTAATACTAAGTCAATAGTTTGTATTAACTAACTAAGTTGGCACTAGGGTACTAAGTCATCACTCTACCTAAATCAAGTAATTCAACCCATACCTACTAAGTTGGCAATGTCAAATCAAGATTATTAATCGACTAGGTCAAATGGGTTGACTTAGTTGGTTCAAACTATCAATTCTTTAACCTTCTTGTAAAAAATGCCTTAGACTTTATTACTCTAATTCCGTTCAATCCACCTCCCTGTTTGACCTCTAGTACCATTAACAACTTGCTAGGGCTCATTCTAGTTTCTATAAATGGTCTAAATTACAAATTTAAATAAAACACTTAATTTCCAATAAAATACTCAAAACAATATTGAAATTCTCTATTGCTTACCTGTGTTTCACCTATTAGGGTAGCTAGGCATCCTCCTCATCTCAACTATCATCTCCTCACCATCTCGATTCTTTCAGATTTTTCTAGAGCTATATTTTTCTCTCCAAATAAGTTAAACAATAGCAAACAAATTTCTTTTCACGCTATTTAAATTTACTATTCACAATTCTTTACCTTTCAAATATTTACCATCAGATTCCTTATTTTGATCATATATTTATTTTTACTCACTTAATTTTTGAACTATAAAAATTTCTCGAATCATGACATCGAAATAATATTTCCACTACTATATATCTATATTCCAATTTTTTTGATTTTTCACTAATTTTTATACTAATATTTATAGGTTCACCTAATGTTCCTCACATTAAACACCTTCATATCTTTTGTAGTATCCTTTATCTACAACACTAAGGTAAGTAAAGGTACGTGTTTTTCAATTTTGTACTTTCATTTATCTTATGTTTTGCTTATTGTATCTTACATAGCATCAAATTTATGTGTTGTCATGTTTTATTCCCAAAGCAACATCCCATGTTGCACTTACATTAAATGTGATGAGATTTAAGAGGTTCATATGTATACACATTATATTTTCAAACTTTTATTAATTAATGATGTTATTTATCTTGTAGGAATCCATAAAGTCTCATTCTCTCTAAGTGCAAACTATAAGGGGTGTGTCAGGAAAGGGGTGGGTAGACCATTGGTGATTCATAGGACTATTTTCCCTTTTACCACTTGTTATCTACACACTTATCTCCTAAAACCATTCCCCTATATTTGTTCTTCTCTCTTGTATACTCCTATCATTTCCTACCTTCTATCCCCCTTTTCTTAACCTAAAAACTCTTTCAATAGTTTATAGTAATAGGTCAATTGGTTTTACCTTTTACTCTTATTTTTTAAATTCATTTAGGGTCTAGGTCAGCTCTTAGCCAACCTATCCCATGACCTAGTTATTTTTTTCAATATAGTTCTAATTCGATTAGGTCAACCCTATCAACTAAAACTTTAAAAAGGACATAGGGTTAAATCCAGCTATATATATATATATGATCATTTTTCCATTATTTAGAGAAGAGAAGAAGAATTAAGAACTATTACATATCTGATTATCCAACATTCTACTTGAGGATCAACTTGAGGGATTCATATTTTCTTTGGAGATACAGATCTTGTCTTATGGAGAAGTCTTTTAGATGAATTGATAGGTTGTGTAGCCTATATCTGATTTATCCTTCTCATTGTTACATACCTTAATGGCCTCTAATGAATTACTTGTCCAAGGGAGATATTTAGGCTTGGTGGGTTCATCTTTAAAGCTATGTATTCCTAATTGTGTTCCTCTTTTGTAAGAGTAGATAGTTATGCACGTGTACTTATCCTCCATGAATTAGTATTTTTTATACATTAACATGAATATATGTCTTCTATATGTGTTTAATTTTATTGTTTATTACCCATACTTTGTGTCACAATCTTTGGTAAACATTGTAGACACCTAAAACTTGACACCAATGGCCTTCGATCTGACTTAAGACCAAATCCTACCTACCATTGCAAATTAAGCCTAAGAATAAATAAACAAACAAAATTTTCTTTTGTAACATTCATAAAATATCAAAATCTCATTGAGACATCCCTAATTGTGGTGTTTTATCATATGTAATAATAACCTCTAATAGATTCATCTCTAAGCATCATGTGGCATCACAACATGTAATTTGGCCTATAGACTTATTAAACATGAAACTTGTACACATAATATAAAATATTGAAAAGAGATAAATGGATAATCAAAATTCATTAATAAGCTAAACTAAATTAAATTCCTAGTTTAATTTGTTAGAGATAACCTAATGTTAGTGCTCACATTTGTGTATTTATTGTTAAGTAAATTACTATTTATTAAATAGTAATAACTGTATAGTAAGTTAGTAGTTAGTTATTAGAATATATTAATCAGTTGTATATTGTTATATGTTATAAAAATATTACAAATATAATTTTGAGAGAGACTCAAGTGATTATTTAGTAGAGGTTTTATAGGGATTTACCATCTTAAATATAGGAAACTCATTTCCTATATATTTGTAATCATTTTTATGTATTATTTAGATTATAGTCTAAGAAATAATATAATTAGTGGGTTTAAAATATTTCTTATAATATGTTATTATCTACATGTTCTCTCCATTGTTTAAGTATTTTATTGGCTTAATCATGCTCAGATCTAAACCAACATTTTTATCTAGTACTAGAGCAAGAGGTTTTGATGGTTTAATGTGTAGGAATAACTATGAATTAAGTTAGTAGTGTTTTCTCAAGGAGTGTTTGAGGGTCTTGAGTTATCATTAGAAAGTTTTATGATAGATTTAGTATAATCTTGATTATGTTCATGATGAGAGTCTAAATACCTAATCATGTACTCTTTATACCACTAATATCATGCAGTTATCTTTGTGTTAATATATAGGAATCTATTGAAATATTGCATTTTTTTAAGTTGACTATGCTGATATAAAACTAATACATGGTAAACTTCTCCTATATTTGAGATCCACATAAAAATTCAAGGTAATGTCACCATGAATCAATATTTCTAATAGGTCTATGAAACATATTGATTCTATGAGATCTATAGTGTTGGTTTTATATAGCCTAATGCTATCTAGCCATTGTGAAATGGTTTGACATTGAAATCTTTATTCAAATATATTTACCATAGATTCATCAAATTTGACATTATATGAATAGTTCATGGATATAACCAAGTCAAATTTGAAGTGAATAACTTGCCAATTATGCCTAGAGCTTCATATTGTATTCGATGTTAGTTATTTACTAGATATATCACCTATGTTAAAGCATGCCTGCACTAGCACATGTAATTTCATGATCACCATTTGTATATTTTGTACATATTTCTTGTGCAAATCATTAGCACCCATTTTTTTCATGTATCTAATCTAGTCATGATTTTAATTTTTACATTATCAAATTTAATTGTGGCATGGTAGATTTGGAGGAGAGTGTGTAGCATTTGGTGAAAGCATGAATTGTTGAGAGTGGAATCACATTTTGGATTAGATCCACATCTTTGTGTTAGGATAAATATTCATGCAAACAAATAACTTTCCCTCTTTATGTTAGTCTATCCATAGGTCATTGAGGATAGGTATGTATTAATCAATTTAAGGTCAAAGTTGTTTTAATTTATATGGTCAAATACAAGTTTATTAATAGTCAAATATTTTTATTACATGTCCTTTTTTAATTTAAGTTTTTTCTTGGTATATAGATTGAAAATTTCAATAGTGTTTATAAGTCTACAAGTGATTTACTATTGTGTTATTCATATGTATTAAAAAATTGTTTTAACTGGTAATGAAGTAATACTTTTTATATTATATATATCAAGTCATTTTAATGTGTCATTAGTATTAGACATTGAAATCATTATTGTTCATTTTTGGGTATGTCATCAGCATTAAGGATTCATAGTATTTTATTTAGGTGTGTGACTTAGTTATTTTATGTTAAATGTGTCAAAAGTCATTTGGGTCCATAGTCAAATTGTGATAAAAAAATCCACAAGACAATTTTATGTGAAAAGAGTATTTATTGTATGTAATAGTTTTATAGGAATTGATATTGTCAATACCAATATTAGAGTCAAATTAAAAAATCAAAAGTGTTTATTTAAGTCTTGTCATTTTGTTAATATTGTCAAAATGTCAAAAAATGTTCAAAAGCATAAGGATGCATTATCACTTATATGTGACATCCAATTTATGAAATTCCAAGATAATAAAATCTAAAAAATCTTGAAGATGGATATGAGGTTGATAATGAACTCGAGAATGCTCAACTAACAAAAAGTTGATGCTTTACCATAAGATAATACATAGGGAACTTAAAAAATAAATATTCATCAGTTGAGTAAGCAAATTCAACAATTAGAGGTTGGAAGATATTAGAGGATGGAGGATTTCTATGCCTCTCATTGACCACTAATGAAAGGGGTGCTTCTTGATATAGTGGTAAATTTATTTTTAGTTGTGTGTTGTGTGTTTGGTTTCAACATAGTGCGTGTTTGAATAATAATAGAATTCCATGCATGTTCAAGTATTATAATAAGTGAGATTTCAATTATGTATTGAATTAAAAATAATGATGAGGACTAATAAAATGATGTAGCATTATGTAGCTTGTGGGTTAACGTGTAAAAACTTCTGTATATTTTTGGTTGTTTGTTAAACACATGTAAAACCATCCTTTGTTTGTAGGTTACTGGTAAACTGAGTGTAAAACCATCTGATGTTTGTAGGTTATTGGTTAACCAAGTGTAAAACCATATGTTATTTGTAGGTTGGTGGCTAGCCAAGTGATAGCCATCATGTGAGATTTTATTAGAGTTATAGTATAGGATGATGTCTCCCCCATGTTCACACTAATGGAGGGAATTATAGGGATATCCAAACATTAGTGCTCACATTTGGGTATTTACTATTGACCAACTTTTGGCTTTTTATCCCAAAATTGGGCACCCATTTTTGATAAACAATCATCTAAGTCTTTATCTTTGGCCAGATCCAGAAGTGTTCTTTGTTAAATCCCAAACAAATGTACAATTATATCCCTTTTAGAAAGTTCATTTTTGGTCTATGCCTTTGTTTAATTCTTTTGGACCTTTTGTCCAAAGCATTTCCTTAAGAGTATTCTTTTGGAATTTTTTTTTCATTTGATAGAATTCCTTTGACAAAATGGCCCATACAAGTTCTCAAAGGGTATGTTTCATTTCAAAAGGGGAAATTTAACATTCTCAAATGTCACTTCATCTTGGTTCAAAGTTCCTGAAGGGTATTTTTTCCTTTTGAAATGGTACATTTGTAACTTTCCCAAAGGACACTTACCTTTTGAAGGGATCCTTTCAAAATTATGAAGAAAATAATTGTTTTGGAAATTTTGTCCGAAACAACTTTTCTAAAGGTCTAAACATTTTTTATGAAAGGTATATCTCTTACAAGAAATAGTTCTCTTAAATTATTTCAAAGGAATTATTTTAGACTTTTTTTCTGAAACAACTTTTTTGAAGGGTATGTTGTAATTTTTTGTAAGGGCATATTTTGTTTCAAAAAGGACCATTTCCAAAATATTGAAGGACACTTGCATTTTTTTGAAGGCCACTTTCAAGTTGAAGGGGTCATTTACAACTTTTCCAAAGGGTATGTTCCTTTTAAAAGGGTCCAAATGAAAAGTTTGATGGGTTGTTCAGGAAAATTGTCTATAAGAAAAGGTACAAATACAAAAGTCCAAACAGGATAGGTCCTTTTCAAACTTCCCAAAGGGGTATTTCAAATAGTTAAAAGGACATTTGAACAAAACTAAATGGTCACTTTCATAAAACCTAAAAAGAATTCTTTCAAAAATATTGTTTGAGAAATTCTTTTTGAGAAATTATCAAACACAAAAAACCTGAATGAATTCTCTTGAGAGAATCATCCATGGAAAAAATTATGAGAGGAAAGGAAAAAGAGCCTGAAAAAATTCTTTTTAATAATTTGTTCAAAACAGTTCTAAAAACAAAAAGTCTAAAGACAAGTGTTGAGGATAAGAACTCTAAATAAAAGACCCAAAAAGTGTCGACCTACAGAATGTCAATTTCAAGTTGTATGAAATAGCCATTGGAGTTATAAAAAAATAAAACAAGAACCTCAAGAAAGATGAGAACATGACAAATCATAAAATCCTAAGCATCTATACACAACGAATAGAAATAGGTAGGTTGAAAGTTCAAGTTGTTATGTTGTTTCATAGCTTAATGAGCCAATAAAGGGTAGCTAATGTCAAAAAATATTTACAATATTTGAGCCCATTTATAGCAAAACATAGTTTGATACATCTTTATTTTACTATTATAACCATAAAAATAATATTATATAATGATAGTAATTATTCCTATTCTTAGTTGACACATTTATGATTGTTCTTTACATTTCATTTGCTTGACCTCTCTCTCAAAAGATTATATATATATATATATATATATATATATATGTATGTATGTATGTATGTATGTATGCATGTATGTATGTATTCTTTCTACTCATTCCATATCATCCACTGGTTACAATGAAACTCTAGTTAGATTTGTACTAGTAACTCTTGAAGAAAATACAAGTTATTTCAGCATTCACACATTACACTATTGAGTATATGTTCAAATCTTGTTGATAATGGCTAGTGAAAAGGCTATTTTCTAGCATGTCAATTTATGGTCAATTACCAATGTGTAGAAGGGATGATGTTGCATGTCTCTGTTAGTATTAATTACTAAGTGCATAAACATCTAAGAAGCAGTATATGTGTATTATATTTGTAGAATCATTCATCACCCTCCTAAAAGTTAAGTACCTTCCTGAATTTAGCTTATGAAATACTGATGAAGCAATGTCTTTTATTGTGATTTTGTGTGAAATGTCCTTTTTTACCTTAAATTAGTGGTTTTAATCATTTAGGAGGATACCAAATATTGGTACATCACCTCTTATTTTCTCAATTATTTTACTTATCCCTTTTCATTTAGAATTGTTAGTTTAGAAAGAGATTAAAGGTGCATTAAGGGGAGCTAGCCCTAATCTAGAGATTCATCTCAGCAAAATTATCACCCATAACAAGAGTAATGATTCCATTTTTCTTCTTGGATGATGATATATGAGCATCTCATCAAGGGTGAAAATCCAAGCATCAATAATTTTTAGCACACCTAGTGGGACATCTAAGTCCTAGAAGATTGTTCAAGACTAGTGTTGGTCTTGAAATGGTTACAGATTAAAAAGCATATACATTCAGTGCCTAGTGAATCCATTAAATAATTCAATTCTTTGGTTGATGATTATTCCTTCTTTCCATGCCAAAGGTGACAAATAGGTCTATTTCTAAAGGTGTACCCTTCAAGTTTATGGAATTATCTCCATATTCCACCAAATGGTCCAGGTTTGGCAACACTCATTCCTACAAAATAGAGTTTATGTTTAAACCTTCTAATTTTTTGTTACATACTATTCCAAACATCTATAGTAATGTTACCAATATGGATATAAGACAACATTTTGTACCTTTTTGGGGGGCATCTCCCTTGCATCTTGCCTAATATGATCAAATTCTAGGAGCTACTCTCAAAAGTGTCACATATTTTAGTGGGGATGGTACTATTACTTACATTGTACATATTCAAAATATAAAAAACTTTTTCAATATCCAAAATGTCACCCAAGAAAATTTATCTATTATGTTTTTGGCCTTGTCTTTCAAAGGAAAAGTTTTGGATTGGTATGGGACCCTACCTATAAATTCTACTGGCTCATGGGATGAGTTGGGGACCCTCATGGGATGAGTTGGGGACCCTATTAACTAATAGGTTTGGGGAAAAAAGTGACCACTTGTCTCTAGATAATAAATTGAACATAATAAAGAGGGAAACACATTAATTAATGTAGGATTTCAATTCTAAGTTTCAAAAAACTTGGGACAGAATCCCAATTCTTGTGAGGCAAACTAAAAAATTATGTATTTTTATACTACTTGAAAGCATTGACTAGTAACATTGCCATGATGATTTAGTCTATGGGTGGAAATAAACTTATTTATACCTATGAAATATCCCCAAATGATAATAATTGTATTTTCTAAGTGGTAAAGATATCTCCTAGACCTCCAATGCCACTATTCCCTAATTTCTAACCTCCTAGTCAAAGTCCATTACCCATTTTAACTCCTTTACCTGGTCAAGAAAAATCTGACATGGACCCTACCAATGAAATGCATGAATTAAAAATAATTATTAAAATTTTTACGAATTAATTATTTTATCTCAAGAGGTAACAAGACCAAATTTATAGTCCTTATGAGTCCTACAACCAATTTGGATAAATAAATAGACCTCCTTATCATGGCAATAATCAGGGACAAGGCCAAATCACCCATGTCAAGAATTATCAAAGCTATAATCCTAATACTGAATCATCCTTTAAATCCCTTGTTTTGACTCAAAAAAAATTGGCCTAGGAATAACCCACCTACCCTTCTTTTGAGCAAGGTCAAGACTAGGTTGTTATGCCAATGAGATGCAAAATCAAAGCATGACTACACAAAGTGATCAAACATCTCAATTTTAAAATTTTGAGATGCCAATGAAATTTAGCATGGAGATTAGATATTTTATGTCTAATATCACTCTCATGAATCATTTTTATGGTGAGTTTTGTTCCATTAATTACGTGGGGAATAGAAGCAATCAAAATGCTAGTGTGGCTACCAATACTAGATCAAAAAAGGGTTGTTGAAGAAGTTCAAGGAACCAATCAAGGAAATATTTTGACTGATACATCAGATTATATGGGTGGATGGCCTAATTTATTTCCTAAATCACAATAAAATTATAGGATTCCAAATTTTAGGACAACCACTACAATCCTGCCTCCATAAGCTACATCACAAGGTGTAAATGTTCATAAAGAGAACCCCAAGGTAAATAATCCTTCCATCAATGTTGTGGACCAGATGAAGAAGATTTATATGAACATATAATGATGGGATTATCTAGCATTACTAGGGTAGAAATATATACTCCAAAATGAATTGCATGGATTGGGTATAGAAGCTGGCCCATTTAGAAGTGATAATGTGGTTTTGGTCAATGGAACTCAATCTAAAGATGGTCAGGAAAATAAAGATGATAATAATCCTAATTTATATCTATATTTAATTATTGGTTATTTATTGGTTCATAATTACATCATAAATAGTGGATCAAGAACATGAGTTATGCCCAAATTCAAAGCAGATAAGCTAGGCATCAAATACGAGCCAATGATTGAAGAGTTTTGTAATTGGATGGATCACCAACCAAGACTTTGGGGGTTGTAAAAGGTTTGAAATTGATCCTTAATTATTTTCATAACTTTTAAATTCCTCATGATGTGGTGGTAACATATTTACCTCCCTATTTTGCTCCTTATTTATTGACAGACTTTATATCCAAGATAAGTGGATATTTGGCAGCTAATTGGTCCTACATGGTGTTTAGAATAAAATATGGCACTAAGGTGAAGATTGAATTATTACCTATTCATATAGATAACTTGGAAATGTATTAAACTGAGGTATCAAATGTTAACTATGTTTTTTTTGATGAAGAGGAATTTCACATTGATTAATCCCCATCATCTTCCTTTGAAGGAATTTTTGATTTATTCCTAGATGAGTGGGGAGATGACAACTATGTGCATGATCCTTACAATTTTATTGAGGAATATGGTCTTATATTATATTATATTCATGATAAGGATTATTTCATGCCTAATATGACGAAACCAAGTGAGTATGTGAATGGCTTGTGGTAGCTCTTATTTGATGGGTCTATAAGCAAGATTGGGGTAGGTGGTGGAGCTATGTTGGTTTCACCTTCAAAAGAAAGGTATTATTCAACTTTCATATTTTAGTTCTATTTTTCTTGTAATGTATCAAAATATGAGGCTCTCATTCAAGTATTTAGTGGGTAAGGAAAAGAGGTGTCAAAAAATTGCAAGTGTTTGGTGATAGCGAGATTGTTGTCAATCAAGTTAGAGGGCATAATTTGACTAATAACTCCTTGATCATGTGTTATAAGCATCAAGTTTGGGACCTTGTAAAATAATTCATTTAATTTACTATCACTTCTATTCCAAGGGAACATAATAATCATGCCAATATATTGGCATCTATTGGTGATCAATTTGATGTTTCAAAAGGCATAAGAGTAGACAAGAATCAACCTCATCTAAAGGTGATTGTGAGACCTTCTATCCCATATAATTTCACCAATTGGAAATATTTTAAGAGTGATGAATAGATATCCCTCTTCTTACAAGAAGAGGCTGACTTCTCTATAAATAATTAGTCTAATCTTTAATAGTAATATGGAGGGTAGATTATCTAGTTGAAATCCAACAAGCTTCCTAAAGGTCTAGTGACTCTTGAAAGCATATTCAATGAAGATGACCAGATAAAAAAGGAGAAGGTAAGCATGTAAACCAAAAAAGAGAACTATGAAATGGTATAAATCTTTAAGGATAAGCTACTTGCTCTTAGAAAGACATGCATTGGTCAAGAGAAGCATGATTTCATTGAACTATGCAAAGAGTTTAGTGATATTTTTGCATGAGAGTATAGCGATTTGAAGGGTTTTGATCCAAGATTGGCTCAACATACCATAGATTTAGATGAAAACTCCAAACCCATCAAGAAAATATAAAGACCATTCAATCCCAAGATTGAACCACTCATGAAGAAAGAGCTCACTAAGTTTATTGAATGTAGAATATTTTTTCCTATAAAGCATTCTTCTTGGTTAGCCAATTTAGTCCCTGTTAGGAAAAAATGGAGATATATGATTATGTGTAGACTTTAGGGACTTTAATAGAGTGTCATTGAAGGATCATTACCCATTCCCTTTTATGAAGCAAATTTTTCAAGTGGTGATAGGCAATGAGAGGTTTTCACTTTTAGATGGTTATTCTAGGTACAATCAGATTCTAGTAAAAGAAAGTGACCAATACAAGATAGCCTTCACTACCAAATTGGGAACATATTCCTATAGGAATATTATATTTGGATTATAAAATTCTGGAGTTATTTTTAATGTGTAATGGATATGGATTTCCAAGGACTAATCAATGATATTGTATTGGTTTATCTTGATGACGTGACATTTTTATCCAAGGATGTAAATAATCATTTGAAGCACATAAGGAATATTTTTGAGAGGTGTAGAGATTTTGGGATCTATATAAACCCCAAAAAGTGTGTTTTTTTTGTTTATGAAGGTAAACTCTTAGGCCACACTGTTTCCAAGAAAGGTCTATTTATTGATCATGAGAGAGTGAATGCTATTTTAGCATTATCTTTTCCTAAACATAAGAAAGGTTTGCAAAGTTTTTTTGTAAAGAATAATTTAATTAGGAATTTTATTCATAATTTTTCTAGCCTAATCAATCCCTTGACCTCCATGTTAAGGAAAGATGAGATATTTACTTGGATAGGAAGGAGAAAATAAAGTTTTAAAGAGATCATGAAAGCCATTGCCCATGCCCCTACTTTTACAAGTCCTAACTTCTCCAAGGAATTCAACATGTATACTTTTGGTAATGAAGAGGTAATCTCTACCATGTAACCCAAGCAAATGATGAGAATTTGGAACAACCTATTATTTTATTTAGTCAAGGTTTAGAAGGCTATGACATAAGATATACATATGTAGACAAACAAGTGTTTTCCATTATAAGGAGATTAAATAAGTTTAACCATATGTTATCTAATAACAAGATTCACATTTTTATAACTCATATTAGTGTGAAATACTTTATTTTGAGTAGATATTTCAAATAAAAAAGGGTAGGTTAGATCTCCAAAGTGATGGAATATGATGTGGAAATAAAAAAACCAAGCTAGTGAAAGGCAAAGGATTGTGTGAACATCTTGATTCAAACTTGAAAGAGAAAAAAGAAACCATTTTGGTACTCCATAATGATACTATAGTATTTATACCTTTAGCCATGAGGATTTGGACACAATAGATGATTCATTTCCTATAAACTAGTTAGTGTCCACAAGGTCTTGATAGGGCCAAAAGAATGTATTATAGATTACAATCTGTTACCTATGTACTTATGGATGGAATACTATTTAGGAAGTATTTTTTAGGTTTTTTGTTGAGATGTATTGATTTGGATCAGATTGATAAAATGTTGCATGAGTTTCATGATGGACGAGCTAGCAGTCATTTTGCTCCAAGAACTATAGATGCAAAGATTATGAGGATTGGTTACTTTTGGCCTAGCCTATTCAAAGACACCCATAGTTGGGTAATAAAATGAAAAAATGTGATGCTTTTGATGTAGAAAAGGCTAGTTTCCTTGCCTCTTCATCGAATCCATGTTGAACAACCCTTTATGTAATGGGGTTTAGATTTAATAGGTATGATCAATCCTCCTTCTAGTGTTGGTCACAAGTGGGTGTTAACAACCACTGATTATTTTAATAGATGGGTGAAAGATATATCTCTTAAAGGGGAAAATGAAAACCTAATCTTGGACATATATGAAGGTATAATAACCATATTTGGATCTCCTTCAACAATCATCTTAGATAATGCATTATCTTTTTTAGGAGCAAGTATAAGTGAATGGGCTTTGAAGCATGGCATCTATCTCAACACCTCCTCCTATTACTATCTCTAAGGAAATAGACTATATGAGTCCAAAAACAATAATTTAATCAAAATCATTAAAAGGAATATGGAGGAGAATCAAAGGACTTGGCACACTAAGTTAAAGATATCCCTTTAGGCTGATAAGATCACCCCAAAGAGAGTAATTAGGAACTCACCATATACACATGTGTATGGAAGGCAGGATAGGCTTCCTATCTCACTTGAGATACTAGATTTAGACCTCACCTATTAGCTACAAATTATGGAGAATGAGAGAATTAACTTTAGGTTATGTGAGTTGATAGAGCGTGAGGAAACAAGAGAACAAGCTATGCAGACAATGACAACTCACTAATAGCAAACAAAGAAGTATTTTGACAAGAAATCCATGTCAAGGAGTTTCACATAAGTAGACATTGTCCTAAAATGGGATGAATATAGGGCTAAGTCTAGGAGACACAAAAATTTTGATGCTTTATGGAGTGGCCCATATGTGATGAAATAATGCAAAGATCATAATGATTTCCAACTCTCAAGGTTGGACGGAGAGGAGTTTCATATCCCAGTTAATGGGTTAAATATAAAACATTGTTACTAAGTTTCTCTTTCTTTTTTCACATATTTTATTATTTTTCCTATGTTCCCTAAGTGCCTATGCACATGTGTGGGTTTTTCCTTTTCTTTACTTGGTCTTGTTGTTATTGTTGTGTGGTGTGTTTCCTTGTTTTTTTTTGCATAATCATTCTTATTCATCTTCAAGAATCCATTGAATCCATGCCCAATGGGCTATATAGGATATTGGTTTGGTTAGTATATCAGACATAGTACCCCTATGAGTCACCAATTTTTTGACCAAATTTTTGATTTTCAGGACAAAATTGGGCACCCCTTTTTTACAAAAAAAATTCTAAATCTTTATCTTTCGCCAAGTCCAAAAGTGTGTTTTAATTAAAGCCGAAACAAATTTACAATTCTATCCCTTTATAAAAGATCATTTTTGGTCTATGCCTTTGTTTAATTCTTTCAGACTTTTTGACTAAAGCTTTTCTGTAAGAGTATTCTTTCAAACATTTTTTTTCATTTGGTAGAATTCCTTTGAGAAAATGGCCCAGACAAGTTCCCAAAGGGTATGTTTCCTTTCAAAATGGGCACTTTAACTTTATTAAAGGTCACCTTGGCTCGGTTCAAAGTTTCGAAGGGTGTTTTTTCCTTTTGAAAGGGTATATTTGGAACTTTCTTCAAGGACACTTGCCTTTTGAAGGGATCTTTTCAAAAATCCAAAGGAAAGAATTGTTTCAAATATTTTGTCTAAAATAACTTTTTTGAAGGTCCAAACATTTTTTCAAAAAGGTATCTCTCTTGCAATAAATAGTTGAATTAAATATTTTTGAGGAATTATTTTAGACTTTTTGTCCAAAACAAATTTTTTGAAGGGTATGTTAATTTTTTTATGAAGGGTATGTATTGTTTGAAAAAGGACCGTTTCAAAAATATCGAAGGACACTTGCATTTTTATGAAGGCCACTTTCAAGTCGAAGGGGTCATTTAAAACTTTTTTGAAGGGTATATTCCTTTCAAAAGGGACAAATAGAAAGTCTAAAAGGTTGTTCAGGCAAATTGTCCACAAGAAAAGGTAAATATACAATAGTTTAAAGAGGAGTGGTCCTTTTAAAAATTACCAAAGGTGTCTTTTCAAAGAGCTAAAAGTACATTTGCATAAAGCAGCAGGGCCACTTGTAGAAAACCTAAAATAATTCTTTCAAAAAGATTATTTAAGGAATTCTTTTAGAGAAATTGTCAAACACAAAAAACTTGAATGAATTCTTTCAGGGAATCATCTATGGACAAAATGTTGAGAGGAAAGGAAGAAGATACTAAAAAAATTCTTTCAGTCAATTTGTCTAAAAGAATGCTAAAAATAGAAATTACAAAGACAAGTGTCAAAGACAAGAAGTCCAAATAAAATACTTGAAGAGTGACAGCCCACACAATATCAATTTCAAACTATAAGGAATAGCTATTAGTGTTGAAAAAAGAGCAGGAACTTAAATTTAGATCAAAGGATGACAATTGTTGAAATCTTAAGCATTTATGCATATAAAATGGAAATAGGTAGGTTGATAGTTCAAGTTTTTATGATGTTTCATAGCTTGATGAGCCAATAAAGAGAAGCTAATGTAAAAAAAAAAAATTAAATAGCTGAGCCCATTTATAGAAAAACATAGTTTGATACATCTTGATTCTGCTAGTATAAGTATCACAAGTATCTTATAGAATGATAGTAACTATCCATATTATTAGTTAACACGTCTGATTATTCTTTCCATTTTACTTTCTTGACCTCTTGCTCAAAGGCTGTGTGTGTGTGTGTGTGTGTGTGTGTGTGTGTGTGCATTCTTTCTACTCAGTCCATGGCCTCTAGTAGTTATAGTGAAACTTTGGTCAGATTTGTACTAGTAACTCTTAAATAAAATACAAGTGATTTCACTATTCACATATTCCACTATTGAGTATAATTTCAAATATTGTTTATAATGACTAGTGAAAAGGTTATTTCTAGCATTTAAATATATGGTCACTTACCAATGTACAGAAGGGATGATGTTCTAGGTCTTTATTAGTATTCATTACTAAGTGTATAAATGTCTTTGAAGTGGTATATGTGTATTCTCTTTGTAGAATCATTCATCACCCTCCTAAACATTAAGTACCTTCATGAATCCAAAATATGAAATATTGATGCAACAATGTCTTTTGTTGTGATTTAATGTGAAACATTCCCTTTTACCTTTAAGTAGTGGTTTCAGTGATTTAGGAGGATATAAAATATTGGTGCATCACCACTTGTTTTCTCATTTATTTTCCTTCTCCATTTTCATTCAAAGTTGTTATTTTAGAAAGAACTTAAAGGTACATCAAGGGGAGATAGCCCTAATCTAGAGATTTGTCTCAATAGAATTATCACCCACAACATGAGAGATGATTCCATTTTGTCACTTGGATGAGGAGAACTGAGCATCTTCTCAAGGGTGAAAATCCAAGTCTCAACATTTACTATAAGGTAAATTACTATTTATTGAATATTAATTATTGTTAGTGAGCTAGTAGTTAGCTATTAAAATATATTAGTTAGTTGTATATTGTTATATGCTATAACAATATTACATGTATAAGTTTGAGGGAGATTCAAGTGATTGTTTAGTTTAGATTTTGTATGGATCTACCATCTTGAATAAAGGAAACCCATTTCCTATATATTTATAATCATTCATATGTATCATTTAGATTATAGTGTGATATATAATATAATCATTGTATTTGAAGAACTTCTTGTACTCTATTATTATCTCTATGTTCTCTCCATTATTCAAGTATACTATTGGCTTAATCATGCTAGAATCTGAAATGGCCTCTTTATAATTATACATGTGACATTAATGAATTACCAAAAAAGGGAATTCAAAAATATGAAATGTCCTAGCTTTTCATGATTACCTTTTTGCAGGTTTTCAAGCCTTTGGAAAATATATTTAAATATCTCTTTTCAAAGACCCATGCCTATTCATTAAAAATTATGAGCTATTGACACCTTTTAAATCTACTAGAGTTATGTTGATTCATTTATGTTAGGTTCGAACCCATCCATGTTTAAACTAAACTTTAACTCACCTTGAGTTGAAGTTAGTTCCTAAGCCTATAAATAGAAGCCATTACCTATTGAAAAGAGAGCTTAGAAATTATAGAGTTATAATTAAGGTTTTGTAGCATGATTTATACCCATAATGTTATAATGAAAAAATATTGATCCAAGCCCCAGCAAGCAAACATAATCCATACCAAGCCAACCATGGTTCCAAGAAGAGGAGTAAAGAATACCCCATTTTTAAAGTCTCTTTGAGCATAAATTGAACAATCCATAAAATGAATGATTTGGAGCATTCAAAAAATGTAAAATATTGTTGTTCTTTTAGATTCTAATTGTGTTTTCAAATGTATTTTTTCATTATTCTCCCCCTAAGATCTAGGCTTAGAGATGGTAGCATGTTAGTGTGTTGATTTCATTATTTTATAGACTAAAACTTGATCTAACCTCCTCTTTATTGTCAGATTACTATAATAAAAAATGGCATGCCCAATGGGAACCTAGAAGCATCCCATGTACCAAGGAGACCAAAATATGACTCCAAAATTTTCAAATGAATGCTTGAATAAATTAAAAATTGGAGTTTTAGATTTATTTTTGTTGTAATTTATTTTTTGTGTTCACTCAGATTTACTCAAATACTGACATAAGTTTGGCATAACTAGCATCAATTTTACCTAACTGACATTAGTTTTGGCTAACCATCCTTGGTTAGGGTGTATCGTAGGACATGGATTAAAAACATGAATTTGGAATCTCCTTAACGTTCTTATTTTTTCTTTATTAGTTACATTGACTTGTATACTCCTTGTCTAATCACCTTATTATAGGTTTTGTGGATTTTTCATTATATTTTGAGCTAATTAACATTTTTTGAAACCATATTTTTTGCCTTTAGATTCATAGGTAGTCGATATCGATCTTTATCAAGCAACATTAGTTCATTTATAACCAGCATCAATTCTCTTGTAACCAACATCGATCACAGTTAATAAACATTAGTCGCTATGTAAAAAATATAGAGAAACCCAAGAGATATATTTCCAAATCTTGTTTTGTCATCCATGATTATTCTTCAAATTAAAATGAATCTCTCTAACATTTGTAAGAACAATGTGGGATTAGAACACAAATTTTCAAGTTTAAACGCTTGAACATTTCATTTTGGTCCCTAAAAAGAATGGTTAAGTCTTGAAAATTTGGTTTTAAGTACTTAAAAGGAACCTAGGTGATTTATGTTATATTTATTTTTGTGAAAATTCTTAAAAGCTTCACAAATTCAAACCAATGGGGCAAAAATTAATCAAAACATTTCATTTGGTGCCTAAAATTAACACTTAGATTTCAAATTCTTAAAAGTGGTTGTTTTATTACTTTGTTTGTTTTTACAAAATGAATAGTGCATGTATGCTCTCCCCATATCACCTATAGCGAACTTTTTTGACAAAAAGATCCATTTCCTTGTAATTGTCCCTAGTCTAAGGCATGAAAAAATGTTGTCTAGGCTCTCCCCAAAACCCATATGGTTTGGGTGATCTTAAAGCAACCTATAAATTCTTTTCACTTAGTCATTTATTTTATGCAACTTAGCTTATGAAGGGGAGTTCATAGCATCTTCATGAGTTATTTAGGGAATATTTGATGAAGGGTGTCATCTTCCAACATTATTTCAACCCCATTCCATGGTAGGTTATATAAATTGGGGCATGTATACTATGAGAGCCAAGGGGTTGAGTGACTAACCTTTATGTTCATAACAAAAACCCATGTTAGGTCTAGTTAACCAAGGGATTCCACTAAGTAGTAAATAGATGGAATCACTATGATAAGGAATAGATCCTTGCATAGTAAGTTAATCACTATGAACTCAATTGATGTGAAACATATATAGTGTTAATCACACTTGAGACCATCTATATGGTTAAAAAATTAAGGTTTAGACAAACCCCACTTACCACATACATATTGTTGATGCAAGGTGAGTATCTTGAAGGTCCATGTCACCATAAAATCTCTTGGGAGAAGGGGGGTTTAAAAACCTTGCTACTTCATGCACTTTTATTTTTGTATCAACACTTAAAAATTATACTAATAGTATGTATATAAATGGACTTCAATGATATGATACAACCTTGTCTATTTAGGTCTTAAGATGATTTACTTAGTTATATTTCTATTTTTTTTTTGGTCTTTGAGTATAAAACCATTTTTTTATCTATGTCATGATAAAATGATTCTTGTGTCCACAAAACTATGTTGTTTTTGGATGTTTTATACTATCTATTTGACACCTTTCCTTTGCCTTGAAATTCCTATCAAAAACATTTTATGTGTCACTTGATTGAAATAAGTAATGTTATGTTACCAATATCATTGCAAGTTTTATGCCTTAGAGTCTTAAAACAATCCATTAATTACACCTTTAGAAGTGATAATAGTTTTATGCTACTCAATTAATTTCATAGACTTGTCTTGTGTCCAACTTATCCATGTACTAAATAAATATATGCATTTTGGTTCTTTGCCTAGCACTGTTGTGTCATTCAATGTTGTCTAGCTTGTTTGTTCCAAAATCCTACTTTTCCTAAGTTGAGTTTTTAATTAACCTTGACAAGTTTGAATCCAAACATTGATTGATTTATGTTTATGCCTTATATAATTTACGATTAGACATTGATATTTCTCTTTTAGTTTGCATAACTTATACTAATTATTTACCCAAATTCAAAAACTATTATTTGTGTTTTTATTTAGGAGACAATAATCAATCCCCAAGTGCCTTTTATTTTATGCCTCATACCAAATTGATCAAGTTTATGTCTAAATTTGAGTGCCTAATCTATGCTAAAGTGTTTCAAGTTTATTAGATTAAATCATACTTTTGTTTAAAGTCTAGATTTTTATACCATATTTATCCAAAAGTCCTAACACATTCCTTTGTTTGAGCCTATATTTTGATGTTGCTTTTAGCCAAAATACCTAACAACCTTTATTTTCCTATATTAAACCTATTTGATACACTTTGGACATAGAATTTTGTGTTTTTATTTTATTTAATCCACTTGACCTCTTTCTATGAGATATTTGGTCTTAGACATTTGACATTAGACTATTTTATATCATGTTTTGTCACAAACCATTTTTGAGATACAACTCCATCCCCTTGACCAAGTTATATCAAGTTCATACCTTTTTTTATTTTTAGACACTATTTTTTAGAGTTTGTAGAACTTTAGCCCTTTTCTTGTGAAACATTCACTATTGATGAAAACATAACCCACTATTATTGTAGTGGCATGATGTATAATATAGGGTATAGTAATGTCATCACACTATAGGGATTTATTCAATAACCCTATGGAGATGATGTCATTTGTGAGATGGATCCTTATCCACCTTACAATGCTCACATGGGGGAATAAAGCCATGAATCTTTGGCCCATTATTTGGTCAACATGCCTCCATAGTCAAAGTAGGACCAAGAACAAATGGTATAATATTTATCTAGTATACATTAAATTATAGAATAAGTCCAATAGCAACCATACTACATAATAATTCCATTAAATTATGACCCTTATTTGTTTGATCGTCACTTGTAATAATTATGTATTCTTAATTAGAGCTATGAAGGTAGGGGATATGTTTCTAGTAGAATTCCCCTATTTTCAATCAAAAATGCATCATGTCTATAAATCAATCTTAACTCAGAGAAGATATATCATACATATACTTATGATTGGGGATACATTAGATAATCGATAATATGACCAATATGGGGATCCACTAGACCTAATTAGGGGATCTCTTACCACAATAAATAATTATATGGATGGTTTGAAAGCCTCCAATCAGTCATAATGACACAATAAACCTACTTAGGTCTTATGTTTTCATATTCACTAAACTAATAATAATTAAAGCAAAGAAATATAATCTAGTAGTCACCAAATCGTGTGGAAAAATATTAGGGTTAGTGAAAAAATAAACATGCATATGAGAATATTAATTAATATATTTATGAGTAAGACCCTAATACATTCATAAGATTAGTAATATTATTCGAAGATAATACTTATTCCAATTCTATGTACTTAAGAGAGGAGTAAAGTTAGAGAATACTTAACTAAAAGACAAACCTGTCGAGACTCAATCTCTCCATTGGACAAAGGAGATTTTTAAGAATTTGTTTTGGTTTATAAGGATCACTAAGAAATCCCAAAGTATCTAAGACTTATCCAAAAGACAATAATCTCCAAGTAGAAACCCTAAACTAAGACTCCTAAAGTAGAATGGTGGAAGAGTAAATTATAAAGAAGCACAAGTGAATAATAAATATTGATCATTGGTAAATAATGATGAAATGAACTTGTATAGATAGGAGGATTTAATCCTAAGCCATTCCAAAAGTTTCAGTCAATAAGGTCAATCTAATCAACCTAGTATAGTTATAGGAAAAAATTCACTAGGGCATGGGCTATGTCTGCCAAGAGCTGACCTAGACTCTAAATGAATTTTACACAAAATAGTATAGGGTTGACCATTTGACCTAGTACTGTAGACTCTTGAAAGAGGCTTAAGGTAAGGAAAAGAGGGATGGAAAGTGGGTAAAGACTGTAGGAGTGTGCAAAAGAGGATTAAAATATTAGGGAAAGGTTTTTATGAGCTAGTTGGATTGATAATCCAAGGAAATAAGGGTTAATAATCCTATGAATTAGTAATGCTCTACTCACCCCTTTCCTAGTGCACTCTTCAAGGCATGAACTTAGAGATATTAAGTATTGATAGGTTCTTACAAGATAGAAAGCATCAATTTTTGATAAAATTTGAAAATATTATGTGTCTACACATGCCCCACTCTAAGATCATCATGTGTCACTCATGTGTAAGAAGGGATGGTACTTCAAGAAAGAACATAGTAATACAAAACATTGAGTCTAAAAAAATGTAGTATTTTAAAATAAATATAATCAAAATTAAATGACTAAAAAAGTAAATGTAATGCATACCTTTGCTTACCTTTATTGTTATATGGTTATCTATTACATTTGTAATTTTTATTATGGAGTGTGTAGAGACTGCTTTTGACAAACCCAAGAATACAAAACTAAATATAAAAAACAAACAAATGTAGGAAAGCCAAGATAACTAGTGATATGTAGATGAGACCTACTTGGAAATTTGGTAAGCTAGGGTGACAAGTTCTATGTTAGACCAAATGACCAAGTCAAAATTTAAAGTAAATTAGGTAATAAAAAAGCTAAGGCTACTAAAGATCAAAAAACTCAAACAAGTGAACTTTTATTAAGAAAGGTAAACTCACCAAATCAAACTAAGGATAAATGTAAAAAAGGATGTTAATCAAACATTAATGTGAAAGCAACAACAATCCTTACTTAAACAAGGATGGGAAAGTAAAAATGGAAAAATAACAATGATGAGTGAGCATTAATAATCTTGACTCAATCATCAATGGAAAAAGGTGCATAAAAATGGAAAAAAACATTAATGAGTGAGAAGTAACAAGCTAACCTCACTCAATAATAAAAAAAAAGTACATTAAAGTAGAAAATAGCTTAGGTTTTTGATAAAAAGTGTTGTACAACAATGATAAATGGTAATATAAAGCCAATAAAATATAAAAATTTAGAGACATGGTGTAAATAAAATAATACATAGTCACTCAAGCATGCCATTTTGTTCTAAGGATAGATAAAATTGAAATAAACTAGTGTTAGTATGTTTTTAAGATGTGAAGCAAAAGTAAGTATAGAATAAGGAAAAAAATTAAAATCACATATGTTTGTCAAGGGGGATTAATGAAATGGGTGGAGGGGATAATGAAGGAAAAAACTAAGGTAAAGAAACTATTTATTGAAGTCAAGACACTCAAATTAGGTTTGTCAAAACAAGAGGACTTTTGATTGTAAGGACTTTGAAGAACTTCTCTTAGATACACAAGTCTTAGGTCAACAAATAAAGTATATAGATATCCAATTAGGACTAAATGCATGAAAATTAAAATGGACCTACCTTCCCATAATGTGTTCTTTGATGCTAAGGACCCCTTACAAAGCCATTGATCTACTATGAAAATTGGGTACTTACATGAGAAATTAGGTAGCACCATAGAGTTTTTTTTTGAATTCTTCTATTCTAATATATTGGCCTACTACACCCAAATGGACCTTAGCTCTATTATGAGGCCAACTATAGAGTTTGAGCTTCAATTGGAGTTAGGAAATGTGATTGTAATCTTCTATTTTGGTGTGATATTGACTTTTAATATTTGTATGTTGTCTTTTGTATATCATTTCCTTTAGTTTCAAATGATTTGGATTTTAACATTATTGATGGATTTTTATATTCCTCCTTCATATGGATTTGTAAAACCAAACATGGGTGCTAAAAATGACATTAATTTTAATACTTGGGACTTGGTTGCTGAGAGAGAGAGAGCTTAGATAGCATGGTGTCTAAGAGTATTCTAAATCTAGGTGAAATAAAAGTGCTACATTGAATTTGACCTTGTTTTATCGAATGTGGAGTGAAAGGAAAGGAAATCAAGAGGAATGAAGGATGAAATAATTTTAATTACTTCAAATCATAAAAAATGTGACAAAAGGGGGGAAAGGATATAATGGCAAAAAACTGTGATTCCTTATCATAAGAATGGGGGAAATGTAGGAAAAGATACTAGCATAGATTGTTTGTAAATTCTATTTATCAAAAGATGCAAAATCTAAAGCTGAGAACAAGGATCAACACTCGTAAGTTGTATAAAACACATTCTAGAAAAGGAATGAAAAAATGGTAACTTTATGAGGATATATAGGTCCTATCCATGGTATTACACTACAACTCTACAAGAGAAACCTAGGAGGGTGATAAAAACATGTGAAAAATAAATGGGATAAGAGAAAGATGGTATTTCAGAGGAAGTCTAGGTCCTATCCATGGTCTTACACTGTAACTCATAAAATAAAAACCCAAGGGATGAAAAAAGTGTGTAAAAAGTATGAAAATAAATGGACTATAGTACATCATGAAGAAGTTTGGGTCATATTCATAGTTTTATAATGCAACTCATGAGAAAAAGGGGAAACCAAAAGACAAAAAAGGAAAGATGAAGGTTTGTTAAAAAGAGAGAACTATTGCATAGGGTTAGGCCTATCTAAGTATTCTATAAAAAGTGTTAGATAGATAACATATATATAAAACATGAAAAATAAGGGAATAATTTAGTCAAAATACTTTTTGAGGAATTTTTCAATGGTGGATTCTTTAGAAACATGTCCTTCATTGATTTGAAGGTGGTAAGTACTTAGACCAACAATATCTTTGACTAAATAAGGGCCCCAACATTTTTGGGTGTATTTACCTTATTTTGGATGAGTGTACTCTAATTTAAGGACAAGATAACCAACATTTAAGGTGTGAAATTTGGCATGTTTATTATGTATTTTGGCAATGTGAGCCTTGTATATGTGATTTTGTTATAAAGTAGAAAGATGGTGCTCATCAAGGAGATCAAGGGCACGAAGGCAAGATTCACATAATTTTTCATCAGGTATGATACCATGGAGAGATATACAAAGATATGGAAGCTCAAATTCTAATAGGAGGAATGAATTATAACTATAGACTAGAGAGAATATCATTTCCTCAATGGTAGCACATATGTTAGTCTGATAGGCCCAAAGAGCAGGATAGAGATGAAGGTACCAATCCATGCACGTTTCATGAATTATTTTTTGGAGAATTTTGTTAAGAATTTTATTTGTGTCCTCATATTTTCCATTACATTTTGGATGATAAGGTTTGAATTTTTTTGATTGATCTTAAATTTATCAAAATTTGTTTGATATCTTTATTTTTGAAATTACTACCATTGTTTGAAATGATAGTATGGGAAACACCAAAGTGGAAAATGATTTTATTAAGAATAAATTTAGATATGGTAGTACTAGTAACATTTACAAGGGGAATATCCTCAACCCATTGGGTAAAATATTTGATAGCAATGGTGATAAAGTCATGCCCATCTTGATATTGAGGTAAATTACCTATGAAATCTAATACCCACATACAAAATGGCTTGAGAGATTTTACATTTTTAAGCTTAGCTAGAGGTGAATGAATTATATCATCATGAGGTTGGAAAGAAGTACACTTTTTAATTAATTTTATTACATATTTTTTAAGATTGGTCCAAAAATTTCCCAAATGTAAGCATTTGCGGGTTGTAGAATATTCGCTATAGTGAAAACCACAAATGCCCCCATGTGCTTGTTCAAGAAGAGGAGGGACCTCATGTTGCATAACACAACAAAGTAAGGTACTTTAATAATTATGATAATAAAGGATGTTATATTGAAATACATATTTAAAATCTTTTTTATGAATTCAAGTCTTATTATGAGAGTCTAAGTTAGGAGGATAATTTTTATGTTCTAGAAATTGAATTATGTCCTTATACCATGGGCTTTGTCGAATGGTGACAGTGTAAATGTGATATAGTAGCTAATATTATGGTTAAATATTGGATGTAAATTATTTTATTTAGATAAGAAAATTGAGATCATAAATAACTTGGTGTGGATGAAATAGATAAGCTAAAAAAGAAAGTGAATATGTAATAAAATTTTGTTCTTGAGGGATAGGCTTGATAGTGAAAGAGGTGAAATCTTTGGTGAGAGTAGTTGAAATTTGATGATAATAAATGAGGTTATCACTTTTTAATTGGAATTAACCATTAAATTTGTGGTAAATGAGTTGATAATCACCTAAGGCATGAAGATATTAGATATCTAAATTAAGAGTGACTCTCATGCCTAAGATTAGAGCTTTATACTTTTCCATATTGTTAGTAACATTGAAGTTTAAGAAAAAAGTTAAAGGGATGATTTTTCGAAGAGGAATCGTAATAATGAAACCTAATCCATCTCCTTCAAGGAATTTATCATAATGAAATTGAAGGGTCAAATTATTCTCATCTAAATTGACATTAATTTGAGGAAGTTTTTTGATAACTACTTTTTATTTATTAATATCAGGGAGTATAGCAGATTCATCAAGATTAATTACTTTAATATTGGTAGTGAAGTTATGGAAGTAATATTTAATATAAATATCTTGAATGAGACCTTTAATATCTAAAATATTATTATCTAGATGACTATTATCTTGAAGGTGATTAGTAGCTACTATAGGAGCTACTACAAGTTGATCAACTATAATTTGTCCTTTGACAAGATTTTGAGTAATAATGTAGTGATCAAATTTCATATGGAGGACCATCCATTTTCGATTTTTTTCTCTAGGAAGATAATATTTTGAGAAGAAGTGATGAAAGGTGATATAATGAATGATGATGTAGGTGGTCTAATAAATCATGTAGTGTCAAATATTTTTAGCTTAAAAATAGATGGTGAGACAATTACATTCAAATTTTATATAATTTTTATAATAATTTATGTGGCCTCAAATAATGTAATTAATGGCATAGTCTCTTATGATATCATCTTATTGGTAAATCATTTCCCTAACTAATATGGGTGTGGAAGAAGTATATATAATCAAGTGTGAATCATTTGAAGGAGGATGAAGCATAGGTGGGTGAATCAATGATTATTTCATGTTGTCAAAGGCTTTTTTACAAGGATCCATCCATTCTAAATCATTACCTTTTTTAAGAAGAAAATTGACAAAGTGTATATGATAAGATATTTTTGGGATGAATCATCTAATTGCCCCATGATTTCCTAGATAAGTGCAAATGTCTAGATTAGAATGAGGAATGGGCATGTTGATGATAGTAATAATTTTGGTAGGGTCAACTTCGATGCCATATAGAGAGACTAGGAATCTTAATTTTTTTATAAATGTGACACAAAAGACACATTTATAAGGATTTAGTCTAACCTGATATTTAAGGAGATGGTAAAAAATGATGACAAGATTGGAAAGATGAGTCTTATAAAGTTCACATTTAGTAATGAGGTCATCCACATAGGTTTTAATAATTTTGTGGATAATATCATGAACTATGTGAGTCATTGCTCATTGGTAAGTGTCTCTAGTATTTTTTAGGTTTAAGGCCATTTTTACATAGCAATAAGTGCATCATTCTATGGTGAAAGTGGTCTTCTATTGGTCCTCAAGGGTAATGTGAATTTGATTATAACCCAAGAATCCATCATTAAGAGAACATTTCAAAACCAATGATGGAATTGATAATGGCATATATTGAAGGTAAAGGGAAGTTATCCTTGGGACAAGCGAGAAAAGATTATAGAAATCAATGCAGACGTGAATGAATATAGTGAACTTTTTATAGATGGGGACTATGTTAGAAACCCATTCAGAATAGTCCATTGGTTTGATAAATTTAGCATCAATAAGTTTGATGATTTACTTTTGACATAAATTGGAAAGCTTAGGTGGAAATTTAAACTACTTTTGATACATAGGTTTGGCATCAGGATAAGTGATGATGTTATGCACCACAATGCTAGGGCTAATACCGGGCATGCCCTTATAGGACTAGGAAAATATCTCATTATATTTATCAAAAATAATCTAAAGTTGTTGTATTTAATAGGTAAGAGTTCACAAGAAACTATAATTGGTTAAGGGCATGATGGAGTACGATATTCAATGTGAGTAGTTTATTTGATAAGCATCACATTGTCATCTTAGAAGTAGTATGGTGCATTAGGTAAAAAATAAATTGGATTAGCTTTGGGATCAATGCAAGAAATAAAGTTGTTAAAATAAGGGGTTTTAATTTTGAAATTCCTATGTTTGTGATGTTGCTAAGGAAGTTGATGTTCTTTGGCATGAAGTATGTCAAGAATAGATTCATCACTAGGCAAAGTAGGAAGAGGACCATAATACTCAACATCTACTTTGAGATCCAGAATTTGATTACCATGGTGATCATATTTAAAATAAATTTGATCAACATATGTGGCCTTGGAATCTAATGTAATCTCAACAGTAAGAAAAGTAGATGGATCAGATAGCATTGGTGTGTCATTATATTCTTTGACGAGGGAATACTAAGATGTGATGATGTGATCCATAGGTGATAGAGAAGATGTAGGATTTTTTTTAGGTTTGAAAGATATGATTTTTTATACCACTCAAGGAGTATTAAGAAGTAGATAATTAATAAGTGGTAAATGACATTCAAGATCTAATTATTAATTTGTAGAAATTGTATGATCATCTTTGTTAAAATCATGGATTTAAATAAGGTTTTATGATAATGTTGAACATCCAAGTCTCAAGATTGAGATTGGGCTATTATGTAGTTATCATCATATGTTGGAGAAATTATAAATGCTTGATATTTTAGGGGAGATTCAAAGGGGTAAATACCAATATTACTAAATTTACATGGAGACATGATGAGAGTATATTTAAATAATTTGTCCACTTCAAAGTAATTTCATTTGAAGGCCTCTTTAAGTAAAGAAGGATCTTGAGTTTTACATGGAGGGGGAAATCATTGATTTCATCAATATGGGGATTAATAGTCTTGAGGTAATATAGAGGGAGGAATCCACTCTAAAATTTAGGGGGTAGCTTGGTAATTTTGCAAATAATTAGGTTCATCATCATCTGAATCAACAAGAGTGACTTATAAATTAGGATTACTGTTGATAAACTCAAGTAAATGAACACTATTGATCATAGGAATGGTAGGGATATGATATTGAGGTTTAGGATTATGAAGATGAATACCAAAGTATTTAATAAATGAGGCAAGGCCTTTAGTCCCATAATAATTTATAGTTGGAGAGTTAAGTTTTATAGGAGCTTTTTTGAAGAACTTAACTCTATGTCTTGTAAGATTCTACTTATAGAGTTAGATCATACTTCCCCTTATCATCACAAGTTCCTTATGTATAAATTATAATAAATTGAATATCCATCTCCTATAAATGAAGAACCACCTTCTATTGAACCTCAACCTACCAACATGCATAGAGTTAAGTTCTTTATAATCTTACAAGGCATAGAGTTAATTTCTATTCATTTGGATCCACTCTTTGTAAATATTACCAAACGCTTTAAGAAATGAGGAAAGGTATTTAGTCCCATCATACTTGATAGTTGGAGAGATCTGATAAATATCAATGGATATGATGAAAAGGGATAAGGGATCATTTTTAATAGTTTGAAGCATTTTGTTATTTTTTATAGGATGAGGAATAACATTGCCTGAAGCATCTCTAAGAAGTGGAGGAATATAATAGGGATTGGATTGAGGATGGACAACCAGAGGTTGATTATCCATATAAATCAAATGATGTTGTAGTTGCATCATTTGAGAGATGTTAGAAGTTTTCATTGTGCTCATTTATTATATGACTTGTTCAAGAAATTAAGTTATATCAATAGGTGTTTTGGTGTTTGTAAGAGCACTCCTTAAATTGGTATTAGTGGGAGGGTTATTATAAGGTTGACTATTAGTGGGGTTATTGATTAAAATTGTGTCAATTATTACCACATTTTTTTGAAGATTTTGAAGATGGGAATTTTTTTGTTAATTATAAAAAGGATCAAATCCACCTACTTCATCTTAAGATGTGATTTACACCATGTTACAAGTTATAGATGAAGGATGGGAAGAGGTTTTCCAAAAGTGATGTTCTTTTAGGAAGAAAAGAGAGGGATAAATGAACATCCCATATAGTATTAAAATTGGTTTAGGTTGTCTAAGAAGAATATGATAGAGGAATTCATGATGATTAGAGAGAAATTAAAAAAAAGTTGAGGAGGAGAAATAGAAAACTGATTTAGATAGATAAGGAAAGCAATAATAGTAAAAAGTTAATTGGGTTGATCTAGTACTAGAAATAGGGTATAAAAATTTGGAAAATAAGGCTATAGAGTTGACATGGTCAACCTAGTTCTATAACCTAGAAAGAAAATAGGTAGAAAAGATATAGAGTCAACAAGGTCAACCTAGTATTGTATCCTGAGGGGAAGAAAATAATATGGTGTCCATAGGGTTGACTCAATAATACATGGAGGGGAAACAAACAATCTATAATAGATTGTGTTAAATAGAATGACAATATACTAAAATAGGAAAAATTTTGCAAGTACTTTTTAAAGCAAGAATTGAAAACAAACACACAATCAATCGGGTCAATGAGGATGATCCAATTGAGGTCCAAAACATAAAAACTTGCACCAACATTAGCCAATGCAACTTTTTACAATACAACATATAATTGAGAAAAGATCAAGTAGTCAACTTGGAAATCAAATGATAACTAAATCATCATTTTGAATGTTTTTAGATTATTATAGCATGATTTTAAGTGTGATAGGAAGTTGGCTATATGTAAGGAACTAAAAAAAATCTATGGATGGTTGTAGGATGTTTAATCTAAAAAGGATTTGTGTTGGAAATGTTACTAGCTTAGTATTGGGGCCTACCCTCTCACTTCACACACCATAATGATAAGGGTGTTGGATTTTTTTCCAATATATAATTCCTTGGTGATGAAATCTAAGTAGGTAGGCCTTGGGTAGATAATTATTTAAATGTCTTTTAATATTATTTGATTTAGTAGTGTGTGAAAGAAAGATTAAAATATTGTAACTAAATAGTATATTAAAAAACACCTAATTAGACTATGTGATCTATTCTAAGCATGTAAGTAACTGAAAGTGAAAGTGTGAGCTAATTACTAGTATATAATTGTTAATTCCAAATTTGAAACATATTATATTGTTAATTTAGATGATAGTGTATGTAGAGATTATAGAATAGAGTTGATGGTATCGCTATTGTACTGCTAAAGTAAGGGTCTGTTAAGAACTACATTGACAATGTCAACCTATTCTTTCAAATAAAAGATAAAATGAAAAACTAAGATGATAGAGTGGACTTATTTTGCTATATAAGGGAAGTTTTAAAGACTCCAAACTATGAAAATTAGAACTATAATGAATAATAAAAATGAAAGAGATAAAGATAAAAGAACCTTGGTGGGTTGGAAGATGCAAAGGAAAGTGAGATTCTTGTTGGAGTGCCCTAATTTTTACTTGTAAATTTTGTAAACTATGTCGACTAGGTTGACCTAGTTCTGTAATTCCCTATTTTTTTAAACTTTTCAAGAATACTATACTAATAATGTTGACCTAGTATATTTTATAGAAGTATAGAAGTATACTATATCAATAAATTTGACCTAGTAGTATGTCTAGAAGTGATAACTTATACTATGTCAACTTGTTCAACCTAGTATCCTATAGTTGATGAAGACCATCACAAATATAATAGATTTGTTTAGATATTATTGTGTGTTAAAACTGCATATAAAATTTAGAAACTATAGAAACACTATTGACCTAGTATCATAAATATATAAAAATAATAAATAACATGATAAAGTAATGAAAAATGTGAGATAAAACCTACAAGGGTTTGATTCACATCAGCTTCACTAGAATGTATGAAATTAGGAACACATTATATCTATAAATTAATACTAACTTAGAGAAGATAGATCATACTTACACTTTTGAGTTGGGATACATTAGATAATTATGAACATGAGAAATATGGGGATCCACTTGACCTAATTAGGGTATCTCTTATAATAATAAATAATTTTAGGGAGGGTTCCAAAGCCTCCATTCAAGTAAAATCATGTAATAACCCTAACTAGGTCCTATGTTTTCATATTCACTAAACTAATAACAAGTAAAGCAAATAAATCTAATCTAGTGTTCACCAAAGCTTTTGGAACAATATGGGGGTTAGTAAACAAATAAACATGCACATGAGAATCTCAGTTAAGCTATGTATGAGTAAGACCCTAATACATGAATAAGAAGAGTAATATTATTTAAATCCAATACTTATACTACTTTTATATACTAAAGAGAGGAAAAAAGTTAGAGAATACTTAATTGAAAGATGAACCCATCGAGACTCAATCTCTCCCTTAGACAAAGGGGATTCAAAAGAGGTTTTTTTGGTTTGTAAGGATCATTAAGAAATTCTAAAGCATCCAAGACGTCTCCACAAGACTAGATTTTCCAAGTAGAAAACCAAAGCTAAGACTCCTCAAGTAGAATGGTGGAAGAGTATATTGTAAAAAAGTGCAAATGAATAATAACTCTTGGTCATTTGTAAATAATGATAAAATGAACTTGTGTGTGTGTGTGTGTGTGTGTGTGTGTGTGTGTGTGTGTGTGTGTGTGTGTGTGTGTGTGTGTGTGTGTGTGTGTGTGTGTGTGTGTGTGTTTGTGTGTGTGTGTGTGTGTGTGTGTGTGTGTGTGTGTGTGTGTGTGTGTGTGTGTGTGTGTGTGTGTGTGCGCGCGCGCGCGCGTGTGTGTGTGTGTGTGTGTGTGTGTGTGGGGATTTAACCATAATCCCTTTTGAAAGTTTTGGATGATAGGGTCAACCCATTTGACCTAGTACAGTTATGGATAAAAATTCACAAGGTCACAGGATAGGTTAGCCAAAATTTGACCTAGACCCAAAATGAATTTTACCCAAAATAATACAAGTTTGACCCAATCGACCTAGTACTTCAGACTATCGAAAGGGGTTTAAAATGAGGAAAAAAGGGATGAAAAGTGGGAAAATACTAGATGAGGGTGAAAAATATGAGTAATATCTTAGAGAATGGTTTTTAGGAGCTAGTTGGATTGATAATAAGTGGCAATAAGGAATAACAATCCTACAAAGTACAAATGGTCTACCCACACATTTCTTGGTGCACCCCTTAGGGAGAAAACTAAGAGATATTGAGTATTTATGGGTAAAAATAAGATATAAATCATAAATATTTGATAGAAGTTGAAAATATTTTGTGTATACATTCCCAACAAATTTTTTCCAACTTTAGCAAGAGGACCTTACAATATGTCTTATAATCACGACATTGAACATGTCTCTTCTAAAAATTCTCAAGATATAGTTTTGATGTCATATCAATACCCTCATATGATTTTAATAGGGAAGGGCCTCATAGAGGACCACTTCGTACAAATGTAAATATTATACCAGACATATCTAAACTCACCACATAACTTCAATAATATGACCACGTCAATTGCTCCTCTTATTGAGCTAGCTCCTTCAACAAGAGTCCTAATCAAATTAAAATGCCAATAAAATTAGGTTATAGACCCATTTGTGAAAATTACTTAAGTAGGAAACATGTTTAATACCCCAACTATCAAATAAGTGTCTTCTACTTCTAGGTAGAATAGTGAGCCAAACATAGTGGATAATGCATAAGTAAAGTTGAATTTCAACCAAAGTGGTGTAAACATATAAACAACTAGTCCACAAAAAAAATAGAATTTATTTAACACCATGATTACTTATAAAATGTAGAGTTTATGAACTTATACTTCTCAACCACAAATAACTACCTCTAATCCTCAACTAGCTACTTCTTCAAGCACCCAACCACAAAGATCAAATAGTTAAGTAATGACTAGTGACATGCCTCAACAAAATGTGATGAATGTTACTCCACCACAACAAGTGATGAGTAATATTCAAAAATAATATACATAATATAACATACCAACAAAATAGAGGCAAAATATTCTATCACCTCAATAGGGGGCACCCAATGTTCTACCTCACCAGGTAGTGATGAACATACCTCTTTAGTCACAAACCAACATACCAATATAATCATGAATGATACCTAATCAATAGCATATAAGTATTAGTCAATGAAAAATTTCAATCCTTCAACATGTATCTACTTCTAAAAAAGGATTTGTGCAACCAATAGTTTTTAATGTTCCACAAGTATTGATTAAGCAATAATTACCTTTTATTCCTTTTGTGCCACTAAC
Organism: Torreya grandis; assembly: GCA_037957365.1. Taxonomy (NCBI): domain Eukaryota; kingdom Viridiplantae; phylum Streptophyta; class Pinopsida; order Cupressales; family Taxaceae; genus Torreya; species Torreya grandis. The sequence goes on along the minus strand of JARHVA010008868.1, from coordinate 87,086 downwards.
TCAATGATAGGGCCTTGGTTCACAAGTTTCTCTTAATCAACAAGGTTTGCATATTTGATAACAAGTCCCTAATCAACTTAAATAGGCATAGTATATCACTCCCACCCATATCCTTCCATCTCAACTATTATTTTCCCAAATCAAAGCCCACATACCAAATCCTAACTATAATACTGCACCATAATGCATGAAATTCTGACAATCACATCCTAATCTACAAATGCATAATCCTAGTCAATTTCATAGTCAAACCAAAATTCCACAATAAACTATGCCTCTACTATACCTTAGTCAAAGTAATTCACTATTGACCACACAAACTCCACCTCAAACCAATGTTCCCTCTAGTTTCCTAGCCCAAAAATTGTAATAAATGAAGGATGCAATTAGTACCATCCAAGCAAGGAAATAGATGAAGAATTTAAAGTTAGACAATGTGTGTTCCTACCCTTTCAAAATGATGTATTTTTAGATACCATTTCCTTTAGGGTATAAGTCACCAAAACATGACAACTATAAAAGGAAAGGATACCCAAAAGCCCACTTGATGGAATTATTTGTTACTTGTCAACCAATAACCTATAGTGACATATACCTATTACTTTTGTTCCCAAGGAGTCTAGTAGGATAAGCATTAGAGTGGTTTTTAAAATTACCTAAGAATTCAATTTTTTATTTTGAAGATATTTCAGATAAGTTTTCACAACACTTCTACAATCTTGAGCATGATATTTTGTTGGTAGATTTGACATAAGCCAAATAGAAGGCTAGTGAAATCTTTACAAGTATTTGTTGTGTTGGAAAACACTTGCTAGTTGATTGACCCATAGTCTACTAGACCAATAACTAGCCACTATGTTTACCAAAAATTTACATAATGAAATATCTTACCATCTGGAGCTGTAGTGTGTGCACACCTTTAAATAAATAATTGACAAAGGTTTTTTGATCAAAATATCCCTTAATAAAAAAGAGATTAATAAAATTACCTCATAAAATTAGAGATAGAATTAAAACCAAAGTAATGGACCAAATTAGAACCAATTCCAAGTGCGAGCATCATAACTAGCATAGGCCAACACAAATGAAAAATCAAATTTGTTCAATCACAACAAGAATTTTGTTATAAATGGAGTAGCTGAGTCATGAACTGTCCAAATGGTGCAAACACCATTTACTCAACCTACACCACATATACAAATTACTCCTCACCAACAACTGCTTTAGAAAACACATCAAGTGTAATAACCTAGACTAGCATGACAAACATAACAACTATTGCCTTTGCAAACCCCTTCTCTAAGGAAAATTATTCCTACTCATCACATTTCTAGTGACCTTAGAGAGCCCATTGATTCTATGTTTTTCAAGTTCATTGTTTATAGTCTAATTAGTTGGAATTTTTCAAAACACTATCTTGAGGGCATTCTTTATTCAAATTGGTACCAACAAAATGAATATTGCAAGTATCATTGGGTTAGTAGACATAATTTGTTCCATTGTGTGTAAATTAAACATTTGATTGAGAGTATGTTGGAAAACAAGGAGATAACATTAGATAATGGAACTTGCACATCTAATCAAAACCTATGAATACATAATAACCCTTTTCCACAACATAATAACCAATAGTAGTAGCAAGAATGACTATCATAATAATAAAAATATTATCAATAGATGAGACAGAACCAATAAAACTAGTAGCAATAGAACCAATGTTAAACAAATGGATGAAACCAAGGCTAGAATGATGATAATAATTAATAGACCTATCATGTAGTTTTACATGACTATAAAAAGGTTGTAGGCTATATTATGGGAAATCATGTTTCCACCATATCTCTCAATTCAAGACCAATTACGAATTGAAAAAGACCTTTGCTTGTCCATTCCAACCAACCAACCCATGCTAGTGATACTTCCTTGAGATAGGACCACATAGAGGCATACCAAAAAGTAGGGGTTCCCACTTTTAGACCTTATATTGATAAGTAATTGTTATCCCATGAATATACACAAGTATATCGATAATCGAGGCTTAACCTATCTTATCCCACACTACCATTATTTGTTAGCAAAAATGGTCCTATATCTAATCTTAATTGTGAAATCAAAACTTGACTATCAACGATTACCATCATAGGTCCACATCCATCTCCCACTTCACCCATCCAACCCACCATTCTAGCTAGGAATAAACTAGTTACCATTATATAATAAAAGACGTTTGATATTGTGGAACAATTATAAAAGACACACACAAATATCAATTTTGGATTTTTTTTGTATGTTTATAATCCACAAGAATATCTTGATAGAGTTACTTGGCCAATCCTAAGTTCTTAATGGCATATATCCAGATAAATTCAACCTTTAGTTGGACATCTACCTCTAGGACAATAATTAACCTTTGACCAAAGAGATATGGCATCCCTTGGCCCTTTGCATAATAACCCATTATACATCAAAGTGGTCATAACATGACATAAAGTAAAATGTGTGTTCATAAACAATAGATCAGGACTAAATATTATGTCTTTAAAACACATCAATATTCTTGGGTATATAATGGGTGATCTCTAGCCATAAATAATCATAATGAAGTCCTATGATAATGAGGAGCAGGAATCACAAGGCACTATCATCTTGTCAGTTATCATTAGGCCTTTGACCCAAAATACACTATGCCATGTGTTATACCTCAATTTTTCATATAATATGTTTTTGGGTAGACCTTGGATACATGAAATTCATGTAATCTCATCAAAATTTCACCAATAAATAAAATTCTCCCATTCAGGTATGAAGGTTATCGTTCATAGAGATTTTTAGCCATATGAAAATTTCAATCATTTGGAGGCTGAGTACCAAAGCTATAACTATTATTTTTGGCTTGAATCTAGTTCCCAAGAAGGAAAAATGGAAATACATACTTATTGATTCACTATAGGTCAATTGTATCAACATAGATATCCTGAATTGATTTTCCCATATGTCACCTCCTGAAATGTCTAATCATTATACCATCTTGGCTAAAGGCCTAGGAAAATATTTGGTCTATGATACATTCCACACTACCAAGATTCCATAGAATTCCAAGTCCTTTGTAAGACCAAAATCCAAACCACCTTTCATGGAATGGAAACAATAGGGAAAAGGTCAATTGCATAGTCTAGTGCGTATTATTTTCATACCAACTATTAGCTAAGAACAAGACCCGCTTGCAGATAATGAATATTGGTTATATAAAGATAACTTAGATGACTGTTACATGAATGTCAAGTATCCCATTTCAAAAAACTCATAGAGAAGCATGCCTATGAAGGAGGAGGCCTTGCGCCAAAATAATAGGCTTTCCTTGAGCCAAATTTTACCACTCATTATAAAGGAACATATGGTCTTAGATTTAAACTACTTGGGGATGACCCCATGTACCTTATTCATATTCCAACACTAATAACTAGTCACAATGATGTCGACAATCAAGTCGAGTATGATCATAGCCCTTTTGATGACCCAACCAATACTAACTTGTTTGATACTAATGCCATTTGTAACATTCAACTAGTTATTCACCATAATCCACTTCATTTATATTATCCTCAACTAATAAACTGGGATCCACAAAAATCAAAAGTGATGGATGATGAGTTTCAGAATGATGAGGCCTTCTATGATTTTTTAAGCCTTAGGGATAATGTTATGTAGGGAGACCAAAAATAAGGGTTCTCAATCAAGTTCTATCCTAAAGCCTATTTTTAAAAAATGGGTGAACACTCTTAGCTATAAGAAATTAAATAAAACATTAGGGTCCTAAAGTAAAAACCTCTTTGAGGCACTTTTATACCTAGGAAATAGTAAAGATAAAGGCTAGTCTAGTGGTGAAAACGTGTTTTATGTATCATTAGATAGTGGTGTTTAACTTTCATCAAACATAACTCAAGAAACCACCAATGATGAACTTGCCTATGGGTCTAAGTTTAGTATGAAATAATAATAGGCTTTTGATTGAATCATCCAAGAGTTTCTACTAGTATTTGTCACATGGACATCCCTCCCATTGGAGGATTTTGATTCATCATGCTTCAAAGAAATTGAAGAGCCAACCCTAACAAAGGACTCTATCATTCTAGACCAATTTAAATATTTTCCAACCATTTTTGAAGATGGTTCAACTCTTATTATAGAGGATAATATAGAATTTAACATTGGGACTCTAAATGAATTGCAATGGATCAAATCATGTGTGTCCCTCATTGAGGAGGAATGTGAAGTCTTTATAGCCCTTTTAAGGTAATTTATTGGTATATTTACATGGGCCTATTTAGAATGATTGGATTGGACTTCACATTGGTTTTACACCACCTTATACTACATCTTGATGTCAAACATATAAAAAAATGTGAAAGATGCATCTTCACATTATTGTGTTACTGAAGAAAGAGTCAAAAAAGCTCTTGGAATAAAGATGTATTCGATCGATCAACTACTCTAAGTGGATATCTAATATTGTACCAATCAAAATAAATCTAGAAGGAATTAGAATAGGAATTGAATTTAGAGACATAAAAAATGGCTACCCAAGGATGAATTTCCTCTACCAAACATTGTCCTGATTGTCAACTCCATGAAAAGTTATGAAATGCTTTCACTGATGGATTGATTCTTAGGCTACAACCAGATTTTAATCACACTAGACTAAAAGCATAGAAAAATGTTCACCACTCTATGGGGAACATTTTATTATAAAGTTATTCCATTTGGTATCCAAAATGTTGGCGCCACTTATGAAAGAACAATGACCATCTTCTTACATGGTACAATGCATGCCATTGTTGAAGATTATGCTAACAACATACTCAAGAAATCCAAGACTAGGGTCGATCATCCAAAAACACTAAGAAGATTAATCCTAAGAAATGTGTTTTTGGAGTTACCTTAGGTAAATTTATTTTCTTCATTATTTATCTCTGAGGCATTAAATTTGATCTAGCCAAATTATAATTCATAAATTAGATGCCACCAATGACTAATTTAAAGTAACTCTATAGTTTACAAAGCAAGATTAAATCCATTAGATGCTTCATATCTCAATTGGATGACAAGTGACATCATTTTACACATTTCATAAAGAAAGGAGTGACAATTAATTGGGTTTAAAAATTCCAAAAATATTTCTAACAACTAAAAGACTATTTAACAAATCCACCTATTTTATTACCTCCAATGCTAGTAAATTCATTTCTATTATAACTATCAACTAAAGATAAAGCCCTGGGGCCATTTCTATCTCAATAATGACGAGAATACAAATGAGCATTCCATGTATTATCTAAGTCGTACACTAGTCACGTATGATCATAATTACATACCCATTGAAAAACTTGCCTAGATATGGTCTTTGCAGCTTAGAAACTATGATATTACATGTAAAGCCATAAGACCATGGCCATTTCAAAAGTAGATCCACTCAAGTATCTACTATCTAAAATAGATATACAAATCCACATGGACAAATAGATCATTTTTCTATGTGATTTTTAGATAGAGTATGTCAACCAAAAATTCATCAAGGGGTAATTTCTTACATATCAAATTTGTTGAATTACCCCTTGTAGATACAGAGATTTTAACATTATAATTCCTAGATTAATCCATTATGAACATCATTGAAAACCCTATTGAGGAAAAGCACCAAAATTTGTATTGTGATGGGTCATTCATAGCACATGGATCGGGGGTAGAGCTTTTGTTCACTACACTATAGGGGGATCTATTCCCTAAGTCATTTAGGATCATCTTTCCTTGTACTAATAACATGGTCAGATATGAAGCAATTTTTACAAGGTTTTGACAAGTGGTATGATGGAACATATAGCATATAAAGGTTTATGGTGATTCTTAATTAATCATCAATTAGGTACAGATAATTTTTAGACCAAGGATAATAAGATGGTACCATATAAAGCTATGGTCGACACTCTCAAGAAAGAAATTATTGACATCTAGTTTGAACATATACTAAGAGATAATAATAGAATAGTAGATTCCATGGATACCATTGAATCATTAATTAATCATATAGATATGGCCAAAGAATACCAATTTCTCATTGAAAAATTCATAGCACGAGCTCATGAAATTTTAACCATCACAATGATCTATGATATTGTTGATCCTAGATCTATATTGTATTCTAACCATCATGCCTATCTTCATGATCAAATAATGCCACCAAACATATCCCACAAATAATTCAAAGCCTTTATCCACCATGTTACTCATTATAACTTACTTAAATCAACCCTTTATCACTATAGTTTTGATAGAACTATACTTGTTTATTTAACTTCAGTAGAATCTAAATTATTGTTATGGTAAGTTTATGAAGGAGTATGTGGATCCCATACTAGTAGGGATGTCTTATCTAGAAATCTCTTACATATTGGTTACTATATGCCAATGATGGATGCAAATGTAGTTTAATTTATGAAAAGGTACAATAAATATCAATGGTATGCAAATATGTTTCATACCCTAACTAAAAATCTAAAAACAATTCTTACATCATGGCCATTTTCAACATAAGGTCTCTATCTCATTGGGAAGATAAACCCCACCTCATCCAATGGCCAAAAACATATACTTACCACCACATTATATTTCACTAAGTGGGTTGAAGTTATACCCTTCACTTATGTGATTAGAAAGCAAATTTACAAATTCATATTCAACCATCTTGTTTACATTATGGTATCTGCTCTAACATTATATATGATAATGGTAGATCATTCAAGAATAAGGATGTCAAATTGCTTGTTCCAAATATAAAATTACTCAACATTTTGCAATAGCATATCACCCTCAAGGTAATAGCCAAGATGAAGCATCTAACAAAACCATTGTCAACATTATCAAAAATGTTATCAATGATGTTGGATATGATTGGAACCTACAAATATTTTTCACCCTCTCAAAATATTGTACCAATCACCATACTCCAACATGAGCCATTATATATTTAGCCTCATTGAGGTCAAGTTACCTTCCTTGCTCATTTATTTGAAGCATGTCTTGGATGGTGAATACTATTAAGTATCTCTCCTTCAATAGATAGAGTTATTTTATGAGAAATTCATGGACATAATTAACAATTTTCAAGCATAATAGAACCAACTTCATGGACACTACAATTGGTGCATCAAATTGTAGTCATATAAAATGTAAAAATTGGTAACTTGAGAATTACTAATGAAATCTAGCCCATAAATACCTCTTGATTTATCTCATGACCCTTATAGGCTTGTTTTTAATGATTCTCAATCATTCATATCCTTTCAAACCTGATCCAAGACCTTATTTTCATGACCAATCCATCCCCCAGGTCCCATCTGCCTAGGACAATAACACCCAACTAGGATAGGAGCATTAGTGCCACTATTGTCTACTTTTTTTAGTATTGTCCAAGTTCATTTCTAGTACCAATGGCTAATTTCCTATAATTTCACATCCTTATCCTTGTTAGCTTAACATTAGCAAATTCAATCCATGATCAATAAATCCCTATTAAATACCATTCAAATATCATTTGGAAAGGGTTGGAAAATATTATCAAGCAAGCAAGAATACAAGTGAAACCACTTAGGTAATCTTCCCTATTCTTTGCATACATCCATCCAGTATAGTCCTAAGCACATCTAAATCTTTGCACAAGTCCCTAGTCATCTCAAGCACACCTAGTTTAGTATTTACTTATATTCTCATATCACAATTATACCAAGCACTTTCAAAGAGAGAGCTACATATGGCTTGATCCCTATTTAGAGTATTGGTATGTAGGTAGCACACCCACACATGGGGTATGAAGCATGTCCAGTGCATCTTACACACACTAACCCCTTTTCTCTATTTTCCAAATTTTTGTTCAATTACATTGAAGGCTTATAAATAAATAAAAGTATCTCTATAAGGAGCACTATTGACTTCAAATCTTACAAAATTCAAAGACAGTGTCATATAGACCTATTGAATAAAACCTAGAAAGCTTAGACTCTAAAGACAATAATGCCAGACAAGGACTATAGCACTAGTGCCACTACTATCCAATTTTGTTGATCCTATCCAATCATAAAATGAAATATAGAATCTTGTTTATGATAGTGTCCCAGGCCTACATAATGAATATCAAACCATGTCTCCATCAAATCAACACAGTTTAAGCTAAGTTATATTTCTCTCTATTCACTTACTATTTTTAGAAAATGTAAACAACAATCAGGATTATAAAATCAATAAGTTAATTATGGCATAAAGATTTATTGATTTAACTACTCAAACCATTAAACTAAATTAGTAATAAAACAACAATATTCCCAAAATTGTTAAAACATTTGGTGAACCTGACTTAATTTGTTTGTGCACAAAAACCCTAGAAACCTTAGGGTAAAATTCCTACTAATTTTTTCATATACATTTTTGAACATTTACTTGAATATTTAAATAAAAAATTCATTTCAAATTTCAAAATTTAGTAGTAAATTTTAAAATAATTTTCTTTCAAACCCTAGTTGCATCAATTATCTCCCAATAATTTTTAGTAATTTTCCAATCATTTTTTGAATTTTTAGTTGCATATTAAATTCATAAAATCACTTCAAATTTAGAAAATTCATATTAATTTAAAAAAAAATATTTTCCTCAAAACCCTAATTGAATCTACTAGGTTTCACTAACTCAAACACTTTCCTATAAATTTATGAATTTTTACTTGCATACTTAACTTATAAATTCAATTTCAATTTCAAAAATTCATATTATTTAACAAAATTATTATGGTCAAAATCCTAATTGCATATACCAGCTCCTATTTTTCATCTTGAGGTATCACCTTACATCTTTGGGAGATCTATATTCATTTTATTCATATTTTAGTTCCTTATTTAGATTACTTCAGTTTAATATTGTCTACTATTATCCAGGTTTTTTACCTTATACCAACTAAGTTCCTTGCATCTCTTACTTCAAGATGAAGTGCAAGACTTAGTGGCAACCCTCTTGAATTCACCCATATACCTTCAACTTGACCATATACCATGGATAGATGACAAACTCATGTTCCTATAATATATTCTACACATCTAGATTATACCAATTTCAATGAGGATAATCTCAATCAAGAAAAATATGAAAATAAAAATGATGATAAAAATATTTATGTTCATGCTCCACCACATTAGACTCTTGATCGACCTCCACCCATTATTAATAATGAAGTTATCATCAACAAATATTTGATCCAATGGAGCTTTTGAGAAAGTCTTGGTCACCAGCCTCAAGATCTTACTCATATTTTACAATCTTTCATGAAATCAAAAAAGGCTAAACATGTTGAATCTTATCAAACCATGGAACCAATATTTGAAAATGACACTATAGGGAAATATATGTGTCAACGACCCCCTATATCAACCCAACCTTCTTCTATGTAACCAGCTATAAATAATACATATTTGTCTTTTGATGTGGTAGCCCTTATGCAAGAGATAAAATCTATTCAATCCAATTTGCTACATCTTGAGTAAGGTGCCACTAGACCTATGTAGGATTTGGAATCTTTTTCTCTTTTACATACCCTAACCATAAGGTTTTGTTTAACCCAAGCTTACTCTATATGATGGAAAGAGTGATCTAGAGACAAATTTGAGAGCTTTTCACATAGCATTCTTGGACTATGTACCAAATGACTAGCTACTTACTAATCTATTTCCATGGAGCCTAGAGGATTATGATTTAAAATGGTTATATAGTCTACCTAATAAATTGATCAATGCATTCAATCCTTTAGCTGACATGTTTCTAGTACACTTTAGTATCAACATTGGTGACAAGGTTTCATATGATCAAGTTACACAATAGAAACAAAGGTCAAATGAGCATCTTACAGATTATGTTCTTTGATATAAGACTATCTTGGCCAAGATGACTATCCCCATGGCTGATCAATATTTATAAGATCTCTTTAAATAGAGTCTTCTACTAGCTTTACATGAATCAATTATGTTCAAAAGATTCTCTTCCTTCACTGAATTGTGTCACACACTAAAGGAAAGAGAAGTCAAGTTAATTTCAATGGGTAAACTCAATTATGCAAGTATCTCAGACATAAATAACAATATTAAAAACAAATTCCCATAAAAATTAAAGGTCAATGATAACAAGATTCATATCAACGTATAATTAATGCAGCTTTAGAGCCCCATCAGCGAGTGGTTTTATCAAAATCTCCTTAGTGTACATTTACCAATCTACAAGTTTCTCCAACCAGAGTTTTACATTAGTTATTGGATTGTAAATTCATATCTCTCCCTCCTATTTGAGAAGTTGACCCAACAAAGCCTCTTCCATAGGGACATGATCAACATGTATTTTATGAGTTGCATAGGGCACCAGAGCATATAACAAATAAATGCATCAGTTTGAGGCACAAGATACATGACCTAATAGATTAAAATGCTATTGATATTATCACTTCAGTTGATCCTCCACCAGCAAATCAAACACATGATAAAGCATTGAAAATATTCTAAGATCTATTTCCACAACATTCCAAACAAAAGGCAAGGGATCAATCTAGGTTCTACCATGGATATCATGCACATCCCCCACTAGATACATATAGGAAACCTTGAGTTGAGACACATTGTTTGACTAACATGATTAGTGTATATAATTCTAGAGTTATAGCTAGACCTTTCATCTCTTTCTTAGAGTAAGAGATCATTGAGGATGATATAGACTACCACACAATCTTTATTAGATCTCACATTCATAAACATCCTGTTCATATTATTCTCATAGACAATAGATTTAGTGTAAACATGTGCACTATGAAATTATTGTAGCATTTAGGATATTTAGAATAGGATATCACTTTGATAGACACATTTATTGGTGGTTTCAATGGGAATATATAGATTTCATTAGGAAAGTAATTCTTCTATAGGTTGGTCCTACACATGTAACCACACCATTCACTACAGTTCTCAGTGTAAGAGTTTATGATATAATCCATGGATTTAAAAAATCAAAATAGCACCTTCTCCAGTTCATGTATGCATGAAATTTATTAATGATAATTAGGTTATTATAGTTGGAGGAGTTACATATGAGTTACCACTCCCCACTTCAGAGCCATTATCTACTTTTTATTTACCAATTTCAGTTTCACCACCAGTTTTAGTTTTTCCACCATTTTCAATTTATCCTCTAATTATAGTTCTTACTCTAGTTCAGATCCATACATAGTTGAGGTATCCACCACTAGTATAGATGGTTCATACACCTACACTGCTTCACAATTCTAGATAGCTTTCAACTATAGTATTCATACCAATGGTAGTTTCATTGAGATCTCATACATCTATACATAGAGCACATGTTCAGAGAGCTTCTCCCACTTCTAGATGGGTCCCTAAGATTTGTACAATTGAAAGCACTTCTCAAAGCTATAGAAGGAACCCATAATTAGTTTTTACTTTAGATATTTTAGATCATCTACAACATATACAAATTTTAGATCCATAGTCTTAGCATTTTCATCATGATTCATGATCATGCATGATTCCACTCCTTGATAGAAGACGCCATGATAGCGAGTCTCACATGAGACTCATCAGTTAGTATCACTTTCACTTAATATTAATTATACATATTTTCTTATTTTTGATTGCACATAGATCAAATAATTCCAAAATACATAAATAATATACATTTTAAAAAATCCAAAAAACATTCAAACATGTCAAAAACAACAAAAACATTTTCATTGTATGCATCATCAATGTTTTAAATTTCTACTACTATGATATAACTTACATTCATTGTTCCATGCTAGTGTATGTTAATTTATCTATATTACCATGCTTCACTTGAACTTCATTGAGTGTGTGCAGTGAAATCTAGCTACTTTATTGCTTCACTCTACTCATTGAGGGGAAATTCCTACTACATTCAAGACACACATCGATATGCATACCCATTGGAGGAATATTCTACATGAATACGCCATCTAGGTTATGTCATTCCTACACTCCACACTCTAAGTTATCATGTTGATGCACATTATCTACTATCTTACAAAAATTACCTTATCGATATATCATTAGCATATAGCACTTGTGTATTTATTAGCATATACCTATTCTTGTACTAAACATTTCTTGCATACTTTCCCTCTTGATTTTATTAAGTTAGATTTGATTATATCTTTTTAGTCTTTAATTTGTTTGATCTTCTTACTTAGCTTATCTTGATGTGGTTATATTATTAGTTCTTACTTGTCTCGTGTATGTTCTTTATAACATTTTTTAATGTACTTTGTTTTTATTCATGTGTGTGCCTTAGGACATTTTCCAATGTCCTTCACCTATACTCCTCTATGTGATTATGGCTTTCATGCAAATTTAGGTGTTTTAACTATATGTGTATATAGCATTTGAACATGCCTTGTATGCTTGCTTTCCAGTTTGAGTGACATGTGCTGATGTTTCTTGTTTACATGGCCCCTTAGCCAACATTGTATGCTTCTTAATTATTCCTTTCTATCCTTGTTGCTTGATTGCTTCTTGATTATTGTAATTACATGATCCATATAATGCATTTTCCTATTTTTTTAGGTGCCATGATGGATATCATGCTCCATCCCTCCAACTAAAAACTAACAAACTAATAACTAACATTTAGAGTTTTAATTTAATTATAATTCATTGCACATGTTATTACATTGTTATATACATAGGCATACCCTTGTTGATCTAACAATCTCTTAATTCGAACCATGTTGTATCTTGAGATATCTCATTGATTATAATTTCTATATCATGTATATTTTCTAGCTTAACAAACTTACATGACCCTCATAGGATTATTTTCATTGATTCTTAGTCATTTGTAGCCTTCTAAACTTGATCCTAGCTAAGCCAAGACGCTCTGTTCATGACCAATCCATTTCCCTAGGTCCTCTTTACCCAAGATAATAGCATATAATTAGGATAAAAGCACCAGTGGCAATATTTTTTACTTTTAACACTATTGTCCAAGATCATTTTTGGCCCCAATGGTCAATTATTTCTAGTTTCCCATCCATATATTTATTGGTCTAACGTGAGAAAATTCAATCCATGATCAATAAATACCTATAAAATCCCATTCAAAGATCATCTGGAAAGGGTTGGTAAATATTATGATTCAAGTAAGAATATAATTGAAACCACTTAGGCAATCTTCCTTATTCATTATATACAACCATCTAGTTTAGTCCTAAGCACATCTAAATATCCACATAGTCCCTAGTCATCTCAAGCACACCAAGTTTAGCATTTAATTGCATTCTCATATCATAATTGTACCAAGCACATTCAAAGGGAGAACTATATATGGATTAATTAATCTTTGGAGTATTCGTATTTACATACCATGCCCACACATAGGGTGTGAAGCATGTACAATGCATCTTACACACACTAACCCTTTTTCCCTATATGTCAAAGTTTTGTTCAAGTACATTGAAGGCTTATAAATAAATAAAATTAGCTCTATAAGGAGCACTATTGGTAGTGAAGATTTGTAAATTTAGAGATAATGTCACATAGACATAATGAAGAGAACCCAAAAAGATCAAACTCTCAAGATAATAACATCAAATAGTTTAAGTACATTGAAGGCTTATAAATAAAGAAAATTAGCTCTATAGGGAGCACTATTGGTAGTGAATATTTGTAAATTAAGAGATAGTGTCACACAGACCTAATGAAGAGAACCTAAAAATCTCAAACTCTCAAGATAATAACATCGAATAAGTACTATAGTGCCGGTACCACTACTATCTACTTTCTATGCTCCTATCAAATCAGAAAATGAAATCTAGAATCCTATTTGTGATAGTGTCCAAGGCTTGCACCGTGAATACCAAACCATGTCTTAGTCAGATCAACATATTTTAAGCTAAGTTATATTTCTCTATATTCACTTGCTATTTTTAGAAAGTCTAGAAAATAATCAAAATTAAAAAAATGGTTGGTGTATTATGGCATAATTGTTTATTGATTTTACTACTTATACCCTTTAACTAAATTAGGAATAAAACCCTAGTATTCCCAAAAATTTTAAATCATAAACACAAATAATTTGAGATTGGTGATCTTGTTCTTAAAGAAAACTAATAGAACACCATGGTTCAGAAGAAACAAAAAAATACGTTCAAACCTAATTAGATAGGCTCTTTCATCATTATTGTAAATTATGGCACTAGAGCATACAAGTTTGCTACATAAGATGGGGATGAACTTGATGAGTTGATGAACATTATAAACCTCAATAATTACTTCATTTGAGAAACTTGATGTATTATCTATAAGGTGCATTTTAGTTGTATCATAATATCAACTTTATTCTTTACCATACCATTCTACCATAACTTTTCCATCAACCAAATTATTTTTCAACCTCCTTACCTTATCTTGTGACCTTGGTTTCATTCCATTAGTTCCATAGATGCTTTCAACAAGAATATTTAAATCAAGTTATAGTAGTTATTTTAGAATTATAGAAAGAGGTCATATTTTAGAGATATATGATAGTGGTTTGATAGTTGTATCCTCTATTTCTCATTTCATTCTATACCAAGTGTGTCTGATTATAATTGCCTTTTGGAAAATTAGTGTCTCACCATTATGCTACTAATTATAACCACCTATGGTAAAATTATTATCATTGACCTATGTCATTATTTCTTAATTATAACTGCCTATGGGTAAATTAAGGGAAACAATATTTTATCATTCCTTGAAGTACCACATTGCCATGCCTATGCCATATGCCATGTCTATTTTGTTTAAATTAGATACTACACTAGTCTGATTCCTCCACTGTAAGGTAGAACTACAATGACTTGAAGTCCCATCTTGGGACTATGTAAGTAGCATTTGATTCATATTGAGCTCAACTTAGTTACCCTTTTTCCATTCTCTCTTGATTTTACTAGCATTATAAGTTTGAATTCTCTCACCATTTTACAAGCTTAGACTATTTCATTTCTCATCATTCCCCATCGAGTTGAGATACTTTTTTTTTTCAAAAGCATTAGAAATATATTTTAGAAAATATAAAAACATTGATCACTTATTTTTCTTAAGGATTCTGGGAACCCTCTCTAAATCACAAACAACCACTTGTCATTTAGTTTCCCCATCCTTAATGGACTTGCATCTCATTCTTTCATCATTTTATGATCTCATCCAATTATTCTTATATAATACAATTAAGTTTTCTTTTAATCATCATTTTCTTCTATCTCATATCTTAGTAGAACTATATTGGACCTAAAGTTTTTGTTGGGTATCATGTTCATAGAACTATGTAGGCAATGTCAACATTCCTAGTGCATCTAGAGCTAGTTAATCCACACCCTTCATTTTCTTCTATTCCCTTATTTTTGTGTGTTTGTTTGGTTATCTTATCTTATTTTTTAGTCTTGTTTATACTAAAATTTTGATTAACCATTATTTGTTTGTTATTTTGATTTATTTTATTTATTTGTGTGTTTGATTTCCTATTGTTCCTTTATTCAATCTAGGTGCGTTCATTAGGTGATTCCTTGCACATTATACTTTAATCCATCCATACTCATATGTTAGCATTTTCATCATGGTTTTTATCATTGGTGCATTATTTTTAATTCAATATTGGATTATGTGTCAATCGATATGCATATTTCATCCAAGTTATCATGATGTTTTATCATGATGCCTACCATCATGTACTAGAGTAAAAATCAAATCCTTGAGTCTACACAATAATGAAATAATGATATATCTCAAAATAACTATCACCATTTTCACTCTAATCCAATCATATCCTAAACAAAGTAATTAAACAATGAAATAATTTTCTTCCTTGATAATTTCAATGAGAATTTCCCTACTCATAGGATGACCCAATTCATCTTTCTCCTTTGTACCAAGTTCCCATAATGTTTTCCATAATCGGGATATCAATGATTCTAACTACCTTTGGGAAAATCATTGTATACCATCCCACTTGCATTACTAATGATTCTAATAAAATTTGGGTAAATCATTGTGTTTCCATCCATTTTAAGGTTAGTTATTATAACCACCTTTGGGAAAAACATTCTATTTTTTCTACCCAACTGGGACATTATGATAATGCTTATAACCACCTTTGGGAAAACCATTATCTTTATCCATCCAACTATGGTATCTTTTTATCTTGCCAATGGTTTTAATATCTTTTGGGAAAATAATTGTTTTCCATTTTCTAATTATTATAAATGCCTTTGGGAAAATCATTATCTTTTTACCTTAAGCCTTTTTAAATTACTATAACCACCTTTAGGAAAATCATTACCTTTTTTCTTCCACCCATGTTGATGGTTATAGCTACATGTGACAAATCATCCTAGTTATCTACCTTAATTGGGGTAGCTCCATATGCCACTAATTATAACTTCATATGGGCAAATTATTGTTTTTTAACACATTTCATCTTTGAGTCCCATTTTTTTTCCATTCAAGGGACCTATTGAAGACCCCTTTAACAACCAATCCCTCAAGGGGTAACCTAAAATTCATCCATTTCCATTGAATTCCTAAGCATATAGGACCTTTTCATTATTTGAGAAGATTTTATTGTACTTACAAATTGAAATGCCTTCCCAAACATGGGAAAACTATAAACACCTAAAACTAGCCACCAATGGCCTTCAACTAGACTTCAGATCAATTCCTACCAACCATTAAAAATTAAGCCTAGGAATCACTGAATCACCCAAATTTTCTTGTGCATCATTCATCAAAACTTAGAATCTCATTGAGACATCCCTAATTAGGGTATCCTATCATATGCAATAGTAACCTCTCACAGATTCATCCCTAAGCATCTTACAACATCATAACATGAAATTTGGCCTATATACCTATTAAATGGGGCACTTGAAAAAATCAAATCAAATCTTGAAAAGAGCTAAATGGATAATCATAATTAATTATTAGGATAAGCCAAATTAAATGCCTACTTGAATTATCCATGTGAAATTAATGAATTACTATAAAAGGAAGTTAAAAATATGAAATATCTTAGTTTTTCATTATTACCTTTTTGAAAGTTATCAAGCCTTTGGAAAATATCTCAAAATATCTCTTTTTGGATACCCATGCCTATTCATTACAAATTATGAGCTATTTATACATTTTAACTCTAATAGGGTTATGTTGACTCACTTAGGTTAGGTTTGAACCCACTCTATGTTTAAACTGCACTTTAACTCACCTCGAGTCAGGGTTAGTTCCTAAGCTTATAAATACAATCCATTGCCTATTGAAAAGAGAGTTTGGAAATTCTAGAGTTATAATACATGTTTTGTAGCATGATCTATACCCATAATGTCATAATGCCAAAATATTAATCCAAGCCATATCAAGCAAACATAAGCAATACAAAGCCAACCATGTTGCCAAGGAGAGAATGGGAAAAGAATACTCCATTGTCAAAGACTCTTTGAACACAAAATAAATAAGCTACACAATGAATGATTTAAAACAATCAATAAAGGCAATATATTGTTGTTTTTTTGCATTCTAGTTGTGTTTTCAAATGTATTTTATTCATTAAGCTCCCCCTTAGATCGAGGCTTAGATTGTAACATGTTAGTGTGTTGATTTCATTAATTTATGGACTAACATTTTATTTAACCTCCTC
This sequence comes from Torreya grandis, assembly GCA_037957365.1. Taxonomy (NCBI): domain Eukaryota; kingdom Viridiplantae; phylum Streptophyta; class Pinopsida; order Cupressales; family Taxaceae; genus Torreya; species Torreya grandis. Next base: position 69,311 of record JARHVA010008868.1, on the reverse strand, counting down.
TCTATTGTCAAATTCCTATGATCAAAAGCATTAGATTAGATTTGGCTTTACTTGTTACTATTAAAGAGAATATGAAAACATAGGGATTAGTTAGTGTTATCACATGATTTTGTTTGATTGAAGGCTTTGTAACCCTCCCTAGTATTATTGTTTTGATAAAAAAAATCCCCTAATTAGGTCTAGTAGATTCAGACATTGGTCATGTTCTTGATAATCTAATTTATCTCCAATCAAAAGTGTAGTAGGATCTATCTTCTCGAAGCTAGGATTGATTTATAGATCTCATGCATTTATGATTGCGTACATATACCAATATGGAAAAGTATAAATCATGGAAATATACAACACATTTCAAGAATAGAATATGTATTTCCTTAACTTTATAAAAAATACTTCAATTCAGTAAATTATATGTCATATTTTTATCAATTGAACAAAATATGTATTCCCTCTTTCTACTATTAATAGAATATGTATGCCATATTTATATCAACATAACACAATATCAATGCCCTATTTATAAATTCAACACAATATCTATGCCTTGGTTTTCTCAAATTAATACCCATATCCTCTTTCTCGGTTCAACATAGTCTTCATTCCCTCTTTCTCAATTCAACAAAATGTTAATGCTCTCTTCAAAATTATTAGAAAAATGAAGAAAATATATTATCAATGTAAAATTTAATAACCATTAATATATTATTTTTTGTAACTTAATATTTAACTTTAGAAAAGATGACCTTAAGTCAAACAATAAAGATAGGTTAAAGATGGCCACAAAGTTAAATTTATGTAAAAATCAAAATCACCCAATAAAGACATACTAATCCATAAATAAATTCAAATAGATGTTATCAATTAAGTCACTCAAATAATTAGCCATAGAAACATCCATACAATAATGTATAAATTCATACTAAAGCTGGCACATAAGGCATAACAACATAGGCTATGAAATCCAATTTAAAAATTAATTATAACATTTGCACTATAGATATCCTATTTTATCTTATAGCGTCTACATTATATATCCCATAAGTAATTATTAAATCCTCTCTAGAGCATTAGATAACTATAGTATGTATAAAGACACTCTATCATTAATCTATAAAGATGTTTTTGATATTGGTAAGCTATAAATAAGGGTGAAGATCCCTATTAAAAAAGACCCAAGGGTAGAAAAATAGGCCAGATGCCATAAACAATAAAATAACAATAGATAAAAAAAACTAGAAAGAAAGCATGAAAAGACCCAATACCAAAAACAACAATAAAAACCAACACTATTTGAGTAGAGAATTTCAATCCTCCATGAGGAAACCCAAGAGTTCCTCCTTACTAGAAGACTTTCCCTCCTTCTCCATCTTTTCACCCTAGTCATCCTGTAGGACAACCAATGAAGTAGTAGCTTGATGAATCAATTTAGATCACATGGTAGAAAACACCTTCATTTTATTCTCCAAAAAGAATAACCCACACTTTACATCATCGAAGTCCTTCCTAAACTAAATACAATTGTCATAATTCCTATCACTGGTAACTTCTTTCTTAGGGGTTTCCAACATATTGGTGTCCTCCTCTTTAGTGTCATAAAAGGAGTTATTAAGATCCTCAAATAATTTTATGCCCTCATGTTCCATAAGTTTATCAAGAGTCAATTTAACCTCCATTATCTCCACCTCATCCTCTAGTTTAGAGCCTGAATAATAGTCTACAATCTTCTAGATTAGGGTTTTGCTTGCAACCAATCTACAAGACCTTTGAGTGATCAACCTCCTTGTAGTATTCCCCTATAGTTATTTACCCTTATCCTTCTCAATATAATCATATCCTTGCTCCTAAATCTTGGTGTGTTCCTTATCCACAACTAGCTTTGTCAACTTCTCAACACTAGAATAATTCTTGGCTTTTTTATTTCTCAACCTCCTAGTTATAGAGTGTTCAACAACATTTCCTTTTCTCTTTTTATCACCTGAATAGGAATGGTTGTTCTTCAAATCAGGCAAACCCTCAGTTGTCACCTTTTGTTACTAGCTAGAGGACCTAGTTGCACCACCCAAAGGGACCAAAATAGAGGGGCCCTATGGAGAAGAGTTTTTTTTAAAGAATCAAAAGGGGTCTTAGATCCTTTCTTCTTATGTAGGTGGGGACCAAGACTATAAAAAACTAGAGGTTTAAGGTTATGGGAAGCCCCAAAAGGGCCTGAGAATATTTCAAAAAAGGGATAAAAATCTTACTTTAAATAGGGATACCAAACTTAATGTTAAAGGCAATGTTATCATCTGACTCATTTTCATTAGCTTCATCAACCAGGTAGGATTTTATGGGCTTAGGAGGATAGAGGGCCAAGTGGAAATGGCAAAGATAAAAAATTAGGCCTTGATGGAGTAGGACAATAATAACAAGGTTACTTTTATACACATTCTTAACAATCTTGACTGAAGACTCTAGAGATGACAAGAGACAGAAAATGAAATTAAAAAGCACCTTATGATGGAAATGATTTAGTAAAAAAATGATAATGGTAATATCATTTGAACATGACATCCAAGGTGATGTATTTCATTATAAGATAGCAAAATTTATCCCAGTGGTTGATGATGTTCTCCCTATCAAATCCACCCTATAGGCAAACTAAAAATTTTCCCTCTCTTCAAAATCTCTTCATGTCATCAGGGTCTTAAACTTTAGTCTATTTCTTTAGCCTTTTACCTTCACATCTCAAACCTATAGTCTTAGCTATAGTTTCTTCACTCAATTCAAACTGAATTTCACTAAAACGGACCTTATGATCCTCATATGAAGATATAGAAAACTATATTGATAGTATTTAATCAAAGTAATTAAGGTATTCTAGGAGTGAAGTGATGCCACCCTCATAAAAAATACTCCATAGCATGGTCTCAGCCTTAAATTTTGTATAGGATAATGGTTTAGTTTGGACTTTGTCTACACCCATAGTTAAATTCTTCACAAATTTTAGGAAATTATCACATAGAGAAAACCCCAACACCTAGAGACAATGTAGCCTTATAGATAATTATCTAGAAATGATGATCTAGATATCATATTTAAACTAGATCTTGAGGCTACTCGAACACCCTAGCTTTTCTTTCCAATCACTCTCTGATCAAATAATAATTATAGGCATAATAAATCTTATAAAAACTATCAATTAGGAAATTTACCATTAGGATTTGAAATGGGCTTGTGGACTAGCTAAGCCACTAACATATGATTTTGTTCCTAATGTGTAAATTCCCATCTCTTAATGGGTAATCATATATCATCTTATCAATAATGATTACAACCTTTTTTTAGCCCTTTTGATGGAAAATGTTAATCATGAATCCACTCATTAGAATATATATGAAAATATATTATAAACAATCTCTCTTTAAAAGGATCATTAAGCTAGATAAGGTTGGCTATTTGGAGGTAATATCTAACACATAAAGGTAGATTATTAAGATTCCTCTAGTACCTTAAAGGGAAGAGGTTGATTTGCATATTAGCCATAACATCCACCACTTGGTTTATCTCCCTATATATATGCTTGACTTCAAATCCCTTAAAGCTAAAAAGGAGGTTATTTATGTCTCAAATGATATTAGAAATCTTCCAACCTACCATAGCTTTCTCTTTACCAACATCAATGATAATCTTGAAATCCTCTTCAATTAAGAGGTTTTTAATGCCTATAGTAAGGGTCACCTTAAGACCCAAGAAGAGGGCCATAAATTTAGAAAAATAATTGAAATTATCTGCCAACCTTCTAGTATAGGTAACCACAAGATCCACTTTATCATATATCAAGACTCCACCCCCACTATCTTGACATGGGTTACCTTTGGCAACCTCATGAAAATTTAACTTCGTCTAACTATCAGCTAGGGGAGCCCACTTGGTATTTGCATGAGAAATCTTCTTAGAGTTATCAAATATGTAGATGTGAGCTAGGACACTCCATCCATAAATAATACTCACCTCAAAATTATTGGGAGGAAAATTAGTAGCTTACAAAGTGTTGTTATAGATATTTTTCTATAATAGTTTAGAAAACATACAGAAGACCTCCTTAGAAGAGTTTGATTTATTTCTAAGTATCTTGTTGTTTCATTCCTTCTAGAGTCTGAAAAATAAGATTAAGGGGATCTAACCCATATATATTTTCATATAAGATGAACAAAGGGGGTTAAATATCACCTCATGATAATAGAGAGATCAAGACTCATGCTCTAGGAGACTCCATGATTTTGCATAGAAAATCTCCAAACCTCTAAAGAAAACTCATAGTGTAGCAAAAGGTGGGAAACTAATTCTTCCTATTTCATATAGATTACATAATAGTTAGGGGTTTATAAGCCTCTAATTCAAATATTATCCATATTAATGATATTGTAATGTATAACAAGCCACTAGAAATGATTGACTTTGGGAATAAGTTTGTGATTCCAAACCCTTCTCTAAAATTTAGAGTCCTCATTAGACTTTAGGAACAGATTGTAATTAGATTTGATTGTAAAACATCTAATTTTTTCCTTTTCCCATAGTAATTTGTCCTTTGAGGGGAATATGGGAATCTTGCATCCTTGTGGAGAGAGATTCAACTCTTCAACAATCAAAACAAGGTCATTTTGTTCTTGATAGCAATCTGATAGGTATTTCCATATATCATTTCTAGGAAGAATATAATTAGTAGCCAACCTCCCAAAGTATGTAATGGCCATGTCAGTAAGTCTTTAGAGGTTTTAGGTATTATAGAGAGGGGTGTCCTTTATCTATCTATCTTCCAAAAATTTGATTGATCTACCATCCCCCAGCTTCCACTTAATACCCTGCATTAGTAAGGCTCTTCTTTTTAACACATTATTCCATATCACCAAACCTCTAGGGATACTAATGGTGTGAAGGAAATCATCAAGGTTATTATTATAGAGGTAGTTTCCCTCATAATGTTACCTTAGTCCTTGTTTCTACTCAAGAATATCCACCTAATCTTAGCCAGGAGGGCTTTGTTGATAAGGTGAATTTTTATAATCTTAAGATCTCCTTGTAGTTTAGGTTTATAGACTTTATCCCAACTGACTAGGGAAAACCTTTTTTCTCTTCCACCTCAGTCCATAGGAAATTCCTTTGAATTATATAAAACTTCTCCATAATATATTTGGTGATTTTTGAAGATGGAAAGTAAATAAATAGGAATTCCTTGTAGGGAAGTCTTTAGAAGTTGGTATTTTCTAGCTTGACTCAATAAATTTCCTTTCCACCAAGCTAACTTCCTCTAAACTCTTCCAAGAATAGAGTTTTGATATATTGGAGTAACATATTTAATAGTTAAATGAAGGCTAGGGTAAGTACTTGGGAGCTTGCCACTTGAATATCCAAGAATCCCCATAATTTTTTGTTGAAGGTCTATGGAAGTGTTGAAAAATTAGACTAAGTTCCTGTCATAGTTGATACATTGGCAATATGTATCCACATATTCATAGAGTACTTTCTTCCATTTCCTAGATTCCACCACTAAGGCATCCCCAAAAAGGATAATGCCATCCACAAACTATTGAATGGTAGTAGAGTCAACTGTTGAAATAAATTTAATACCTTTAATATCCTAAGAACACAAAATCTTCATTAAACTCCTACTAAGAACCTCTACTATGAGAATGAATAGGAAAGGAGAAAAGGGGTCACCTTTCCTTAGACCACTTCAAACATCAAAAAATTCCCTAGCCACCTGATTGACTAGGATAAAATACTTAACAATGGTAACACAAGTTTTGATGAGTTGCATTATTCTATCCTAGAACCTCACTTTCTCAAATATTTTGGAAAGAAAGTCCCAAGATAATCTATCATAAGACTTAGATATGTCTAATTTGAAGACCATCCTAGGAAAATTTCTTCTCTCCATGGAATGAATGAATTCATGAGTGGATATGGTAGCATCCAAAATTTGTCTACCAGGGACAAACCCATTCTAACTATTAATAATCAAATGATTTAGGATTAGTTACAATCTACAAACCAATATTTTAGAGAATTACTTGTAGAAATTATTAAAAAGGTTGATGGGCCTAAATTACCCCATATAAATAGAATTTTATTTCTGTGGAAAAAGTGCTGTGAAGGTGGGATTAATCTATTTCAACAATTTTACATTCTTAAAAATTCTTTTGATACCTTAGTAACATCCTACCCACTATCTCCCAATTCTCTTAGAAAAATGCTAGAGGAAAACCATATGAGACTGGAGCCTTGAAAAACCCATAGAAAATAGGAAAGAATGTACTTCCTCTTTTGTAATAGTTTTTTTAAGAAAATTATTATCTTCAATGTTGATATGGGTAGGAATAATGTTAACTAACTCTTGCTTTTCCACTCTATCCTGATTAGCAATGAAAATTTGAAAATAGGTGGTAGCCACCTACCCCACTTGAACATCCATCTGAACAAAAGATCCACTCTCATACATTAACTTAATAATGTTGTTTCTCTTCCTATACCACATTGTATATTGATGGAAGAAATTAGTATTTATATCTCCCTCAAGAAGCCATTACACTCTAGATTTTTACTTTCATAATATTTCTTCCTTTTTTCAGTAGTTCACTCTATTCCTTCATGAGGAATCCTCTTGTAGTAACATATAATTAGTGACATATCCATTAGCCATCAAAATTTTAATGTTAGAAAGGTTGGTTTAAATCCTCCTCTTGTTCTCAAATATATTACCAAAGGTATACCTATTCAACCTTTGACCTTTTTTCAAAATATTTAGCTTTTGAGCCAACCTATACATGGGGGTTCCTTATATAGTGATATTCCACCATCTATCCAACTAATATCTAAAATATATATGCTTAGTGTAAATTAACGAAAATATAAATGGGAAAGGGCCCTTAATATCTCTATTCTTCAAAGATACAAGAAGGGAGTTATGGTTAAAGGTCATCTTAGAGAGGGCTTCAAGGAGATAGGCACTAGTATACTACCAGTTAGAGGTGACTAGTACCCTATATAGTCTAACTCATATCAAAGTCTCACCTTTTCTTTGATTAGACCAAGTAAAATGATGCTCTTGAAGATCTATGTCCATAAGATCACCAACATAGGCAGCCATAAGATCCCCCTTATCATATCTAAAGAATCCACCCCCACTAGCCTGACTTAGGTTATCTATAGCCACCCCATCAAAATTGAGCTTCATCTAACCATCATCTAGGGAATCCTACTTGGTATTTGCATGAGAAATCCTCTTAGAGTTATCAATTATGTAGATGTGAGCCAAGACACTCCATTGATTAATAATACTAGCTTCAAACTAATTGGGAGGAAAATCAATAGATTTCAAAGTGTTTTTAGAGTTATTTCTGTAATAATTTAGCAAACATACAAAAGACCTCCTTAGAATATTTTGATTTATTTCTAAATATATTATTTTTTTGTTCCTTCTAGAGTCCCCAAGATAGGATAGGCGGATTTGACCCATATATCTTTTCAGATAAGATGAATAAATGGGATTAACTAGCACCTCATGACAATAGAGAAATAAAGATACATTATTTAAGAGACTCCAATATTCTGCATGTCAAATCTTCAAACCTCTAAGGATAACTCATAGCGTAGAAAAATGTGGGAAATTGATTCTTCCTCCTTCATGTAGAGTACACATCAGTTAGGGATTTAGAAGCCTCTAATTTAAAGATTATCCATATTAAGGATCTTATTTTGTATAGAAAGCCACAAAAAATGATTAATTTTAGGAATAAGTTTGTGTTTCTAAACCCTTATCTAAAATTTAGAGTCCTCATTAGACTCTAAGATTAGATTGTAAGTAGATTTGATTGCAAAACCTCTCATTTTTTCCTTTTCCCATAGTAATTTGTCCTTTGAGGGAAATATAGGAATCATGCATCCTCGTGGAGAGAGCTTCAACTCTTCAACAATCAAAATAAGGTCATTCTAATCCTGATAGCAATCTGATAGCTATTTCTAGCTATCATTTCTAGGAAGAATATAATTAGCAGCCAACCTCTCAAAGTAAGCAATGGCCTTATCAATAAGTCTTTGGAGGTTTTTTGGTCTTATAAAGAGGGATGTCCTTTATCCATCTATATTATCAAAATATGACCAATCTACCATCCCCCAACTTCCACTTAATACACTGCATCATTAAGGTTCTTTTTAACACATTATTCCAAATCACTAAACCTCTAGGGATACTAATGGTGTGAAGGAAATAATCAAGGTTATTATTATTAGAGAGGTACTTGGCCCTCATAATGTTACCCTAGTACTTGATGCTACTCAAGAATCTCCACCCAATCTTTTCTAGGAGGGCTTTATTGATTAGGTGAATTTTTCTAATCCTAAGGCCTCCTTGTAGTTTAGGTCTACGAACTTTATCCCAACTAACCAAGGAAATCCTCTTTTTATCTTCCACCCTAGACCATATGAAATTCCTTTGAATTCTCTCAAACTTCTCATAATATATTTGGTGATTTTTAATATGGAAAGGAAATAAACAAGAATTCCTTGTAGGGAAGTCTTTAGAAGTTGGTATTTTCTAGCTTGAATCAATAGTTTTCCTTTCCACCCAACCAAATTCTTATTAATTATTCCAAATATAGAGTTATATTAAATGGGAGGAACATATTTAATAGTTAAAGGAAGGCCAAGGTAAGTACCTAGGATCTCACCACTTGAACAACCAAGAATCCCAATAATTTTTTTTAAAGGCCAATGGAATTGTCGGAAAAGTATACCAAGCTCTTGTCATAGTTGACACATTGGCCATATGCATCCACATAGTCTTGGATCACTTTCTTCTAGTTCCTATATTCCACCATTGAGGTAGCCTCAAAGAGGATATTGTCATCTATAAATTGTTTAATGGAATTAGAGTTAGCGGTTCAAACAAGTTTAATACCTTTTATCTCCTAAGAACTCAACATCTTTATTAAACTCTTGCTAAGAACCTCTAACATGAGAATTAATAAGGGGACTAGGGTTCACCTTGACCTAGACCCCTTCCAAAATTAAAAAATTCCTTAGGGGCATGATTGACTAGGATAAAGTACTTAACAATGGTGACACAAGTTTTGATGAGCTACATTATTCTATCTTAGAACCCCATTTTCTCAAGGATTTTGAAAAGAAAGTCCCAAGATACTCTGTCGTAAGCCTTAGATATGTCAATTTGAAGACCATCATAGGAAAATTGTTTGTCTCCATGGAATGGATGAAATCATGAGAGAATATGGTAGCATCCAAAACTTGTCTACTAGGGACAAACCCCTTCTGACTATTATTGATTAGATGGTCTAGGATCAGTGTAATCTACAAACCAAGATTTTAGAGAATTACTTGTAGAAAGTATTACAAAGGTTGATGGGCCTAAATTACCCCATATAAATAAAATCTTATATTTTTGTAATAAGTGCTATGAAGGTGTGATTAATCTATTTCAACAATTTTATAGTCTTAGAGAAGTTTGTTGCTACCTCATTAACATCCTACCCCACTAGCTCTCAGTACTATTGGAAAAAGGATGGAGGAAAACCATCTAAGCCTAGGGGCTTGAAAGAACCCATTAAAGATAATAAATAATGCACTTCCTCTTCTATAATATGTTTTTTAACAATATTACTATATTCAACATTGATATGGGTAGGAATAATGTTAATTAACTCTTGCTTCTCCACTCTATCCTGATTAGCAATGAGTTTCTTAAAATAGGTGATAACCACCTACTCTACTTAAACATCCATATAAACCAAAGATCCACTATCATACATTAACCTAATAATTTTATTTCTCTTATTATGCCTCATTGTATATTGATGGAATAAAGTTGTATTTCTGTCTCCCTCCTAAAGTCATTACACTCTAGATTTTTGCTTTCAGAAGATTTCCTCCTTTTTTCAACAACTCACTCTATTCCTTCCTCAAGGAATCCTTTTATAGTAACATATCATTAGTGACATATCCATTGTCAATCAAAAACTAGATGTCATCATGGTTGGTTTAAATCCTCCTCTTGTTCTCAAAGATATGTTCTAACCTTTGACCACTTTTCTACAATATTTAGCTTTTAAACCAACCTATACATGGGGTTTCCTTACATAGTGATATTCCACCATCTATCTAGCTAATATCTAAAGTATAAACTCTTAGTGAAAATTAACTCAACCCTAAATGGCAAAGGTCCTTAATCTGATTATTTTTCCAAGATAAAAGGAGGGGGTTGTGGTTAGAGGTCATCCTAGGCAGGAATTTAGGGAGATAGGCACTAGCGTACTCCCAATTGGAGGTGACCAGAACCCTATCTAGTCTAACTTGTATTAATTTCTCACATTTCCTTTCAATAGACCAAGTAAAATTCTTCCCTTGAAGATTTATGTCGATAAGATCTACATTATTAAGAAACTCAGCTAGGTCATCCATTTTATCAGTGTAATCTAAAATACCACCAATATTTTCTAAGGGATAGAGTGGGGAGTTAAAGTCACCAAAAAGCATCCAACATTCATCCTTGTTAGTCCTAATTAGAGTAGAAAGGAGGTCCTATAGATCCTTTCTTGTATTTCTTTATTTAGGGGCATAAATATTGACTCAATTCCAAGATTTATTATTAGTAACCATCCTAACACTCAGACTATTCTTTCATATAGAAATGAGACTCCCTATCACAACATTACTATTCCACATAGTGACAATACTCATTGATGATCCCAAGGCATCACTTATACAATACTCAGTGTCATGCCATAATTATTTATCAATATGCTAAATTCCTTCCGACTTCATCTTCATTTCTTGTAGTAAAAGGATATAAATTTTATTATCATAAAAGGTAGTTATTGACAAAGAACTAATTTTGAGGGATATTAAGCCCATTTATATTCCACAAAAGGATCCTCATTTACTTTAAACTTTACTAGATCCAATCTCTAGAGTCCTTTGTCTACCCGTAACAATATACTTGTTAACAACCTTGTATCTAGTTTCTCTTTGGGTGGGTCTTCTTACTTTGGTATCCACACCCACATCATCAATTTTCCTTTTTTGACCTCTACCTTTCTTTTTAGTAGTGGCCCAACCCTATAAATCTATATCCTTATAAATATTACTAGTTCCTACCCCATGGGTTAGATTAGGGGAGTTTTTCTATAGTGAAGTGAAACCTTATAGTTTGCTACCAGTTCTTTCCCCTTTGACTGGGTTGCCAATCCTTTTAAAGATAAACTTACTACCATTATCCACATTAGATAACTTAGAGATCCTTTATTTGAGATCAACATTTAACATTGGCCACCAGATGTATCTCCCCTTGCTCTATGATTTGTAAAGAGGGGGACATCACACTAGGCTTTTTAATAAGTTGTTCCTTTTAACCAAACTCAATGATGGAAATATTAAGAGCTTCACCCTAAGAGGTGGAGATATTTGGATCTTTCACCATGTCACTATACAAGCCTATATCTTCTTCCCTTGCCTTATCTTCATTATTCTCCTTTTAGGGTGTGTTAATGATATTTAGGATGTCCTTCGTAAAAGGATAATCCTCCTCATCTCCATTAGTTTAGCTTTACAAAATAGTGAAACCCTTTTTCTTTTATCTATATTGAGTTATGAGGTAACCTTTTCTATTATAGTTCTAACAAAGGACTGTGGCATTCTCATACTAAATAGGCTAAGTCCATTTCCCAAATTTTGTCTCAAGAGTACTGGAGTTAGGTAGAGATTTATTAATATCTACACTAACGCAAAAGTGGGAAAATGCTAACCTAGACTTATTGTTGGTAGTATTGTCTAAAGCAATGAAGTGATCAAAGGAATTCACTATCTAGATGAGCACTTCCTTATCCCAATATTCCAAGGGGAGACCTAGAAGCCTCTTAGATCAATAGTAGCATCAAAACCTGGTCTTCATTTTCAAAGAGAGAGGCTGAGTTTACCATACATACATGGTTCACTAGCAAGAACATGGGTGAGATCTTCTCTATCCATAAACTTGAAGAAGAACATCCCCTCAGCTATAGCACTAATAGAAATGCTACCTTTAACCTTCCATTTAGTAGTGACCCATCTCCTCACCAAATCAATATTTGGTCTAAAGTTGAAAAAATTACCAACTAGAGCCTGTTCCATCGAATAAACTACTCTTTCCACCATAAGATTAGGGAGTTTGAGAGCTAAACTTCCTTTTATTTCTAGCAAAAGTGGGATAGCCCTCAAGTTCTCATAGTTATTATCGCTAAGGAGGACATTATTCCATGTGTTAGGAACTGATTCATCACCCTATGTCATGAGTTCAGAATGGTAGCCTGAGATATTCGTAGGGCTGACTTATACTAAGAGGGAGAGGGAAGGAGGGTCAGTGCCCCCCCCCTAAGGTCCCCTGTAGCCATGGCCAAATTCAAAAATCACATGGGCAAGAAAATGTGTGGGTGTGTAGAGTAAACCATTATCATTAATAAGATATTATATTTCAATCTATAAAGATGTTTCCCACATGCAACATTGAAATTTGAATTAAGGGTCCAAATTTTAACAAAGGAAACTTTAAGGTGACTTTAAATGGTCAAAAATATTGTAGTTCTTACATGTGGTCTTTTAGGTGATATATATATGAACTTGGTTGTATATTATTTTACACTAATATGAATCCATTCATGACCATAGTTGGTCATAATTGGCTTTCATGCATATCCATGGTGATTGCTCTACCAATTTCATATATTTACATAGTGGTTTATCTATTCATTTCATGGAGATATATAGTAATTATTATTTTGATTCCATATATAGCCATATTTATTTATTCTTTGATGCTCCAAGATATATTTCTATCATTTTAGCCTCTCATGATGATATCAATGTCTATATGTCACAAATTTAGTATCCTTTTCTTCTAATTTGACATTTTAAACAGTTTTATTCCATGATATGTGCCTCTTACACCTTTTATTATGAGTTTGTATGTACCCCCTATGTACATGAATTATCTTTTGAACATGTTCCTTTCATATTAAATCATATTATTCTTCTTTGAAATTTATTGAATAGTTTTCTTCACAATCTTCACACTTATCTTAATGCTCTAAATTAAATTTTCTTTGGTCATTTATGTGTTATATATTACAAATTTAATTACTTATTCTAAGAAAAACATTCAATAACTCACCTTCCATTTTAATTTGGACAAGGTGAAATCATGGTAATGTGGCTAACATTTATATAGAAAAGGGATGCCTATTTTTATGAAAATGATATTTTACTCAACATTGAGTGATGATAATTAATATATACATTAAATTTTATTAATTTTTTAAATATTAATAAATACCATTATTATATATTTTATTAAATAAAAAATAAATTAAATATATATTTTAAATTTTTGTGTAGGACAACATTTTATTAGTGTAAACAAGTACAGTGAGTGATAATTTTACAAACACGTTTGGTAGTCAAAAATAAATATTAATTCTATATTTTTTTTAAACATAATCAAATATAGTTTTTTATCACAAAATTTTAAAACAAATAGTTTTCATATAAATATGTAATTTTACAATACAAATTTAAATGAATTTAAGAAAGTTTTATCGTTTAGCCGATATATAGTGAAGATTAAAGCATTATGGTTGGGAAAATACAATATATTTCTATCAACCTCATTTTTATCTAAGCCCAACTATTTTTTATAGTTATATTTTTAATTATTTGTTCAAAGAAGGAGAAAATTAATAAAATAAACAATACAAGATTAAAAACAAAAACAAAAAGACATAAATGGAAATTATTAGAAAATAAATTTCTGGACATCAGGGAAGACGTGACAACAAAAATTAAACATACTATATTAAAAAATAAAACAACATATTTTAAAATAGTGAAAATGACATGAATGTGGAGCCCAATGGCCTAAAATTGTGCATGCATAATTTTGTTACCATGTGATGCATAGGGAGAGAGTTAGCTAAATCAAATTGCAACTTTTTTGTGTAACAGTATTCTCTAGGATCCCTTCTCAGAGACAAAGCTTGTAGGTTTGAAGAATCTATAGAGGAAATAGACAAACCAAAACCAATTTTAGACACCCATTATGTCCTTACAGTTTCAAGATAATTCTAAAGCTTTAATTCTCAAATAAAACCTACTAACTTCACTAGTCCTTTCTGAAATTAAGCTTGATTATGCCTCCTCACTGACATAGTCTTAAATTTTGTATCGTATGGTATGATACAATTACAAAACATTCAAAATATTTTAGAACACATAAATTTAAATTAGAATAAAAAGTTTGGGGAAATTTTAAGGGTGGAAACATCAAATAAATGATTTTAAAACTAAAATCCGTAGTATAGGTTGACACATGCTTGTAATAGCCCAAGAGGAGATAAAATGAGTTATTTTGAATTTTATTTGGTTATAAATAGTTATAATGGTTAAAAATAGTTATAAATTTTGTATAGGGCTTATTTTAACTTAATAAAACTTTATCAAATGTCCTTAGGCCTTGAACACTCCCCAATAATCTCTAAGATGAATATTAGTAGAATTATGTGCATTCTTTCAAGATTATGTGCACTTTTTTGAATGTGTGAATTGAAACTTACCCACTATTTATATTATAAATATCCAAAAGGTTACATAAACCATGTGATAAAACCCTCTCCAACCCTCCCATTATGAAAAACACTTGAATGAAGTTCTAAATACACCTCTATTTCTCTTTTCCTTTGCCTGTATTAAAATAAGGCTTACCAAACTCATGTATGGTGACTTCAAAATATGGAAATAAAAATAGTAAATCATTATAAAAAATTAAAAAATGTATAATATTTATCACACACCATATTATCATCTTCCAAAACACTTGAAATAACATCCAACTGATACCTTTGTCTAGTTTCTTCTTAATTGTCTTAATAGACAAAAGTTTCTAAGAATTGGATATAGGATATTAAATATATTAGTTAACAACAAGAGTCTTATATAAATAAGAAAACAATAATGAAATGATTATCACATACCAGATATCTCATTGAAGTTTAAAAAACTTGATAAAGTGTTCTTTCATCAAGTGATTTCATTAGACTTATAATAATAATACACACAATTCTTTAATATAGATAATATATCTTAAAATCTTGATCTTCTCTTATTATTCATGAAGCATTCCTCTTCTATAACTACATAAGTAGACTCTCCTTGATCCAATTTCCCTTTTTTTAACTCCTGAGAAGTCTCTAACTGATTCTTGATGGCTTTTAACATGTGTCCATTCTTGGTGACTAGCCTTCTTAGGTGTTAGCTAAGGTTCTAACATGGATACTATGAGAGAAAGTGAAAAATCACTAAATACCATTCTATCATCTAAAATACCAATTAAAAAAAAAAAAAAAAAAACTAGCATTATAGTCACACAATAACATGATTAGGACCCCACAAACCATGAAAGAAACTCAAATCTTTAAATTGGCAATTTTGACAAGAAAGTACCAAAAGAGCTCAAATTCAAATTTCATGCAAACTTAAGACCTAGAAATGACCCCATATTGACATCTATGTCTACCAAGGCATATAAATACTCAAGATAAAATAATAAAAATATAAAATTTGAACAACTAAGCATCAAAATGACTTCCTAGGTGATGCTCCTGCATCAAACTACCAATGTTGAAAGCTTTCATGAGATCCTACTCATGAATCATTACTATTCTAGTGTTGATAATCATACTAAAAATATTTCCTTTAGGCATTCTCATTTTATTCAACAATCCTTCTTTATTTATGACTCAATCTTCTTAGTCTAAACTCTCCTAGATCCCAAGACTTGTTTAGCTCATGTGGCATTACTTTATCTTCAACTCTACAATCAACTAATTATTATTTAATAAATTGATGTGAAGGTTTGAGATCTGAGAACTGAATTTTATAACTAAAACTTGTTTTCTATAAAATCTTACCAAATCAAATCCCCCTCTCCCTTTTTTTTTATAACTCTCTTATGTTTGAGCTAACTTTAATACTAAAATTTTTTCTTCTACGTTTATTTATGTGTTTTTCATTCTTAGATCCATTTTATCTTCTTTTGTGATTCTTGTACATATATCAAATAAATCAACCTATTCATTGAGGTATTGAAATCCTTTTTCATCGTTTGTGAGGATTATATTATACTTGGATCACTATTTTTATTCTTATTCCATGTTCATTAGTTCTTTGATGAAGGTAATTTCTTTTATGGATTGTTATTTAAATCCTATTTTCTCACTATTTTCATCCCTAACTTTGAAATCATCATGGTTTTCCTTCTAGACAATTCCTCTTTTTCATCCACAAATGGTTTACTTAGTACTTTGTTACTATCATTTCCTTTCGTGGAAATCTCCTTCAACAAACTTACCTTCTCAATGAACTTTTAAAGATATCCCATATTTTTTATTAAAGAAAACATATTATAAAGTCCAATAAATAACTTATCCACATGCTCATCGGGTAAAATATAGGATTTTGAAGATAAATTAGATTCTTTATAAGTTGTCACCACTATCTTTTGTTGATCAAATAGATCTTTACTTACCTCATCCTTTGTATCCTATTGTGAGAACTCTTTAGAACATCCTTTTACTATTGCATCAATTTATTTCAAAGGTATAAGTGTGTTGTCCCCCAAAAATATCACTCATTTTTGGGACAACATTTGAACTATTTTGGTCCTATAAACCAAAATTGTCTCTTCCCTTTTCAGAAATTGTCCTGGGCATTCAAATTCCTCATTTTTTAAGCTT
>JARHVA010008868.1:17500-47500 GCA_037957365.1 Torreya grandis | reverse complement strand
TCAAAGCATGTGCTAGACTGGACCAGTATAACAACAAGCATGGTGGTGGACCATACTACTATATTCCAAGGTCAGTAAAAGGAACTCTTCACAGGGAGAGCAAGGAGTTATGGTTTTCAGTTTGAAGACCACGTCCTATCATGGAGTGAGAAGAAGAAAAGACCAAGAGGAAGACACATAAAATTGGTTTCTTGGTGGAGACCTCCATTCACCCATCACTATTTTTGGGGGAAAAATGGTTTCCTACTGGTTAACCAAGATGGCACACTATTATCACTACCTCTCAGGAAGCAACATCTGAAACACTTCAACTTTTGAAGTATCAGATTATTGCATCTATAAATATGTATATTTATATAGTTTTTAATTCTATTTTATTTTCTTTGTTTCCATTTTTGATGCCTTTCATTTTTAGGTAGCATGACTCCATAGCCCAATGGTACACATGAAGACACTGGAGATTCTGGATTCTACTCCCTTCAATTCTTCTTACAATTGATAAAAGTTCCCCAACTAGACCTAGCTGTTGTCCCCCAGAAATATCACTCATTTTTGGGACAACATTTGAAATATTTTGGTCCTACAGACCAAAATTATCTCTTCCCTTTTCAAAAATTTTCTTGGGACTTCATATTCCTTATTTTTCAAGCTTCTCAAAAATCTACGGACTCTGCAGGCTTGAATCTATAGATTTTGCAGGCTTGACTCTACAGACTTAGTAAGAAGAGAAATCTATGGACTGAACAGGAAGAGAAAATCTATGGACTCTGTAGGCCATGTTCAATGGGCTTCATAGGTTGATTTCTATGGACTCTTCAGGAAAGAAGCAAGCTTTCAACACTTAGGCGATCTCAAAGTTGGTTCAATGATTAGGTTCAACCAAAAGAGTTCATCGGCAAGCTTCTAAGAAAGGATTGAACTATTGAAACTTGAACCATTTTGGTTCAATGGGCTCAATAGGTTTAAAGTTTCAACATCAGCAACAAGAGTTCAACTGCTTCCAGTTTCAAAGGCTTCCACAGTTAGGTTCAAAGGTTCAACATCAGGTTCAATCAAAAGAAAAAGTTTTTGAGGCTTGAATCATTAAACCATTGAACCATTGAACCACTTTGGTTCAAAGGTTCAATGGGTTCAAGGTTCAATAGGTTCAATGCATTTGGTTCAATGCGGATCAAAATGACTTAGCCAAATCAAAGAGAATGAACTGATTAAACTGATGAACCATTGAACCACTTTGGTTTAAAGGCTTGGTTTAATTGAGTTAGTTCATTGGCCTGGTTCATTAGCTCAGTTCAAAGCTTGGTTCAATGGTTGGTTCAAAGGAGTGGTTCAATACAAAATTTAAAAAGAGCCTCCCGAAGGACAAGGGCCCTTGCGGAGGGCACTTGGTCGACAAAAGCACCATTCGGAAGGGTCATTTTGAAGGAAGCCACAAAGGTAAGTTCTTTCAAAATTTTGTTCAAGGTAGCTGAAAGACAAAGGGATTTCCTTTGGGAAAAATTCTAAGGCATAATTCCTTTGCACTTTTTGTCCAAAGGAATTCCTTTAGACAAAAAGTCTAAAGGAATTCAAAAAGGCTGTGGGAGGAAAGCCCGATGGAATTTTTGAAGGCCAAAAATGAAGCAATAATTCTTGCAGACTTTTTGTCCATGAGAAATTGTCTGCAAACTTTTTGTTCATGGGAAAATGTTCACATAGAAAAAGCTTGGCGAAAATTCCTGTGGAAAAAGCTCGAGGAAAATACCTGCGGAAAAATCCCTAGGAAAATGTCCACAAAAAAAGCCTATGAGAAAGCTCCAAAGGTCATCTGAAGATTGCTCAAAGGGTAGATACCCTTGCAGGGGGCTCTTCTCGACCCAAAGTGGATCATTTATCAAGGCCTGAAGGGTAGGTTCCCTCTGGGAAAGCTCAAATGACAAAGTTGAATGAATTTCTGAGGAAAGTGACATGCCCATGGATGTCAAAGTTGTGACAATGAAATAGCCGTTGATCCTTGTAAGTTTAAATCTATGGACCTGAATGCATTCAAAGGCTTTAAGACCAAGATCAGTAGGAAGTGACTAAGGAATAGAGAATCAAATTGAATCTAGGACCTGATTAAATTAACCAAAAAAAGAGGAATGATGAAGAAAGATTAGATCACCAGGTGGGCATTGAAATATACAAACTTTCAATAGCATGACTTGTTTCTCCACATTGAGAAAAGCAAATGGGTAAATGCCCCTAAATTCTAGCCTGTCTTCTCAAAAAAACTCAATACAACATGATGTGTTACTATTCCCAAGTCCATCTTGAAGAGGCTATATAATGAACTCTCTTGTTATTGTAAATATATATCTCTCTCTAATAATTAGAAATGAAACTTTGCCAAAATTGAAAGGCATTACTGAGACTTTGAGCTTAGATTCTTGATCATATTTTGTTATTGGAATAATGAAGCAAGTGACTTTTCAGACTTTGTGTTGTGATATCCTTTTTTCTGGGGAAACTTTTCTTATGTCTTTTTTCTTAATATATTTTTTGTTCCTTTAATTTAACAAGTAGAATTAGTGAAATTAGTAAGGAAGGTGTCCTAAAGTCAACTGTGGAGAGAATTTGTGCCCCCATAATTGCCTTTAGTGTGTTTTATTTTTGTTTCTGTGTAAAGGACCTTGGGATTACTTTGTGCCCTCATTGTCCTTCGTATCTCACTCTTGGGCAATTCAGGTGGAGACTTTATGCTACATCTCAATTTTTTGGTTACTACGTCCTTGGTTACTTTTTGCAATTACTACCAGGAGTATTCTTGTGGTTTGTTGTATAGTACTTCTGAAAGAAGAGTGCTTTCTATCATTTCCCTTGAGATTTTTCCTTTGATTTACACACATCATCTCTCAAGAAAGAGAGATGGATGGCTTATCCCACCCTTGAGTATTATTTTCTATATATTTATATATATATCCTATTTATAGGGAACCTCCCCATGATGAGAGGAGATATTAGTGCCCTTTTGATGTGGTGAACCTACACATTTGGATGAATAATCTTCTTACTTTGGCTGATTAGACCTATTTTGTTTATTAGTACGCTGATCGACAAAATATACAACCAACAAAGTATATGCTTATGTCCCTATTTCTAAAAGGTATATGTGTTTCTTTCCCCATCATTAATGGCTTTCATATCATACTACAAAGGTCTCCCTAAGAGCATATGGAACACATCCATTGGTATTATGTCATAAAGAAATTTGTGTTTATATCCTCCAATATGAAAATTCAACAAACATTTTTAATTTAAAATAATTTGATACCCCTTCTAAATACATGAGACCTTATAGGGGGTTGGATGTGTCAACCTCTTCAAACCAATCTTTCTACCATCTCAACTGACACTAGATTATCTCTACTACCTGAATCAATCACCATTTTGTAGCACTAAATTTGATATTTGTATGTTGTCTTGAATAGTGTATTTGTTTGGATAGGATCCTTCTCTTTTTTTGGGTTTATTATCACCCTCATCATCAAGAAAGACTCGCTAACTTCTGGTTCTTCTATGTGATACTGAGAATAGACACTCTCTTCCTCTACTTAGACTACTTTATTTCTACTTTCCATTCTATATTTTCCATCTTGAGAGTTCTCTAGACACTCCCAAAATATATGACCTACAAATTTGTTGCACTTGATACATTTACCAGTGAGTCCAGTGAATCTATTGAATCATCTTCTGAAGTATGGTCTCCTTCCTCTGAATCCATCTCTTGAATTAGATGAATGTTATTTACTTTGTGAGATAATTTCTCATTCTCCATATACCTAAAATTGAATTATATCTACATGCTCTCCTATACCTCTAAATTTTTTATTTATACCCCTTGAATATTATGTTTTCCTTCTATTTATCTTATCATTTTCATTCCAAACATATTAATAACATTCCTAAAGTGTTCTTGGATTTACTAGGCTGATTTCATCCTAAATATTATACCTTAAACCATTAAGATAGATTAAAATCTTCTCCATATCCTCTTTTACATGGTCTGATATGATTGTGAACTTGTAAAACCCCTCGGTATGCTCCTTAACACTCACATATTTTTTCTTCAAATTCTATGATTTCTTGAGTAGGTTAGTATGATAGTCACTAGGTAGAAACTTTTCCTTCAATTTAGCTACCATCTGATCCTAATATTTGATCTTAGTTTTGCCTTTATTTTTCCTCTCATCTTGTATATAATAAAACCAAAGTTTTGCATGTACTTTTAGTTTTGTGCAAGAAAACTTTGCCTTGCTTTCCTCTAGTACAATCTCATAATCAAAATACTTATCTAACTCTATAATCCAATCAATCAATTCTTCACCAGCTAGGCTACCTGCATTGGTAGGAAGCTATATCTTTATCTTTGACCCCTGTATCATCACTACCATTAATAGTCTATCAATTCCTTCCTCTTCATCCTCTTCATCTTCTTCTTTCACTTTTAGTGCTTGTGGTTTTTCTTCCCTAACACTGATATCCTCCATTACAAATCCTCTTCTCTAATTATCCTCTACTAATATAAGCCTTAATTCAAATCTTATCCTGAGGTTTTTCAACTCCTCTAAGATTTCATCTCCCATTTAAATACCTGCTCATCCTCTTCCTATTAGATTCATCCTAGGTGGCATTTTGGGTTATCAATAAAACTATCAACCAATCAATTCACTCTTACCTCAAAAATTTTCAGCTTCCTTCAATATTCCTTTAGGTATACAATATGATATGATACCAATATGATGAAAATAGAAAGATAAAGCTAAATAAAATTTCAAGTTTCTTCTTTAACACTATTCTCTAGTAACCCTTCTCAAGGACAAATATTGGAATTTTCAAGCATATGTAAAGGATCTAGATAAATCAAGACTATATTTACACACCCAATATTGTATTACAGTTTCAAAATAAGTTTCAAATTTTAATTCTCAAATAAAGCCTACTAACTTCAATATTCATTTATGTAATTAGGCCTAATTAGGTCTCCTCACTAACACATTATTAAATTTCATAATCTAAGGTATATATAGTTACAATACCTTAAAAACAATGCAGAGAAAACAAATATAATTATATTACAAAGTTTATGTAATTTTTAAAGGTGAAAATGTCATATAAATGATTTTGAAACTAAAAAATCCTAGTTTAAGTTGA
The DNA here is from genome assembly GCA_037957365.1 of Torreya grandis. Lineage (NCBI taxonomy): Eukaryota > Viridiplantae > Streptophyta > Pinopsida > Cupressales > Taxaceae > Torreya > Torreya grandis. The sequence goes on along the minus strand of JARHVA010008868.1, from coordinate 42,328 downwards.
CATTGGCTTGTAAGACATTAAGAGTAGACTAAATGCATTATTTTGAATTTTATTCAGTTTAAAATAGTAATAAATATTGGATAGGGTTTATATTACCTTACTATAACTTTATCAAAGTTTCTTAAGCCTTGAACACTCCCATATAATCTCCAAGATGAAGATTTATAGAATTGTGTGTACTCTTTTAGGAATGTGTGCACTAGTTTAAATATTTGAATTTAAACTTACCCATTCTTTGTATTCCAATAATATGTAAGGACACTTACACCATCTCAAAAACCCTCTACAACATTTTCACTATGTGAAACACTTGAATGAATCTCAGAACACAACTTTGTTTCTCTTATCCTTTGACTATGTTAAAACAAGGATTATGAGACTTGTGTATAGTGACTTCAAACTGTAGACTATGAATTTGAATAAAGAGATGATAGTTAGTATTGTGTTAATTTCAATATGAAAATAAAATCAAAGAAACAAACTAAATAGCATAACATCTCTAGGCCTAGTCACTAGGGGAAGCTTAGTGAGGAAAAACCATTTGAAAACAAAACCAGAAATGAAAAGAAATGAGAAATGTGAACATAAAACACAAAACTCTTACCAAATATTTGATTGCTCTATAATAGTCCTTCTTTAGCTTGTTCAGCTTGTGCTTCAAGAGATCTTCATCAATGGAGTGGGGTCACATTCATCTCCTCTTGACACCTTTGGCTTGGATTTGCTTGGCTTAGCAATTTGGCATTATAAATCTAAATTGTAATGGATTTGGAATGATTTAAGCATTATAACTTTACACTATCCAACCATAAAAAATCAATTGGTAGGGTTTCCTATTTATATATTTTTGAAAAATGACCAAAATTAACTTAAACTATCCATCTCAAGATGAAAATGTGTGGCTAAGAATCCATTCAATTTTGGAGGCTAAATTCAATAAATGCCCTCATAAATATTTAAGATACAGATGAATTAAAGAGGTATGGAAGGAATTCATGAGGCATGGGAGGGATTGATTAGATATTCTATGCATTTATGGCCTAGGGATGCCTTTCTAAAAGATGATGTCACTTGATGATGTAGAAAATCATAATCAATTTTGAAAAAGAAATATTCAACAAGTTCCATGGAATTATTAATTAGGCTCTCGATTTAGATTAATTAGCCTTAAACATGATTAGTCAAATTTGGTGGAAATCTTGGCCATTGGTGCACAAATTAATCAAATTCATCAAAATGTGATATTATTGACTCAAAATTTAAATGGATTGTAATTTGAAGTCAATATTAGATGTGTTGAATTTGTTATCCCACTCAAGATGTTGTCAATAAAAAATAATAAAAGCATGTGTCTCGTACAATAAATTTGGTAAAAATATCAATATAGAGCACCTAGGTATGAAAATGTCATTGACTCAAAATGATTTGATCAAAGTTAGTTGTCTCATAAATTACATTACCTCATTAGATGATACTTTGGCCAAAATTGGCACTTATATATGATAGTTTTAAAGATTTTAGCATATTTTAGTGTTTTTAGGCCAAATTGTGTATATTTAAAAGAATTTGATCAAAAGCTTGGTTGGAGGTTATTGGTATCCAGTTTAGGTGTCTACAGTTTACCCCTATTTGGGAAGGCATTGTAAGCTATAAGCATAGTAACATTTTCTCAAAAAATTAAAAGGGCTTGCATGCCTAGAACTTCAATGATAATGGATGAACTATATCATGCCCACTCAAGGGAATGGTTGGCACAAGTAGGTTGGTAATTGTTCCCTCGATAGAAAGAAGCAAAAGAAGGGGACCAAATATATGAAGTTGATGGAGTGATAACACAATGAGTTTGAAAAAGTAGTCAAAGTCATTGAAAATATAAGTGGGATGGTATACAATGGTTTACTCAAAGGAATTTATAAGCATTGTACCTTGATAGTGGCAATATGGTATGATAACACATTCATTTGTCCAAAGGTGGTTATAATCATTGAGAAGACAAAGTTACCCCACTGAGGATAGACAAACAAGATAACAACATGCCCTATTTGGGCACAAAGAAAGTAAATTTGGTGAGAACACAATGATTTTACCAAAGGTGGTTATAATCATTTAGAAATTTAGGTGGGACAATGTACAATGATTTTCCCATGGGTGTTTATAATCATTACACCTTGATTATGGGAAACATGATTGATTGGTTGATGATGGCAATTATGATTTGGGTAACTTAATATAGGTAATAAAGATGAATTAGGGTAACTTGATAATAGGGAGATTCTCATCTAAACTAAAAAATCTTGAAATTATTTCATTTTTTAATTACTCTATTTAGGATATGATTGGGATGGGATTGGGATGTTGATGCTGAGGAGATGTGGATGCCACCATTGCTGAGTAAACTTCTTGAAGCTAATTTTTATTGTAATACTTGATGGTAGGCATCATGATAGAAAACCATGAGAAATAACTTGAAATATGGATAAAGAATGACTCTCAGAATCCAATAGTCAATGGAAAATAATGCACCAATGATAAAAACCATGATGACAATGTAAACGTATGAATATAGATGGATTCAAGTATAAATGTGTAAGGAATCACCTAATGAACACAAAGAGACTGAATGAAGGTAACAATGTTGAAAGTAAAAAAAGAAGAACATAAACAAGAAAAAATCAAACAAGCAAAGAAACAAACAAAGAAATAAATAACAATTAGTTTTAATGTTAGTATAAACAACATGACTTAAACCTACATGATGAACATTGCCCCTAGATAATATGTGATAATTTTGAAAACAAACATGACTTGGGGAATAAAATAAATGGAAAGGGGTGTCTGAGATGTCTTCATATGTACTACATAAGTGGACACTACCTACATAGTTTTATGGATGTAATATCCAACAAAAAATTTAGGCTGAATGTAGTTCTCCCAAGAAATGGGAAGAAAATGATAACTGATGACAAACAGACATGATGGATGTAATAGAAGAATATGAATGGTCTTGAAAAATGGAAAGTACATGAGATAAAAGGCTAAAATGGATGGGGAAACTAAGGAATAAGTGATTTTATTGTGACTTATTAAGGGTTCCCAAAATCCTTAAGGCAAAGAAGTGGTCAATGTTTCAGGTTTTTTCTAAATAATTTTACAAATGTTTTTCAAAATTTATAAATATCTCAACTTGATGGAGGATAATGAGATAATAAATGGTCCAAGATCACAAAACATCCACATACTATTGGTATTTTCATGGTATTATTTTGGTTCTCCTTAAGGACAAGATCACCAATTTCAAAGGCTCTATGTTTCATGCATTAATTATAGTGGCCTTGAAGTTAGTTTTGATAGGATTGAAGATTGTTGACCACATACATGCCCTTATCATCATGTAGCTCTAGTTCTTGTAGGTGAGCTACTCAATAGTCATTATTATCTAAGACATACATGAAAGAGATGCATAAATAAGGCAATTTGACCTCAATGGGATGAATGGACGCAGTACCATGAACAAGTGAATATGGAGTGGCTCCTATGGGTGTATGGTGATTAGTATGGTATGCCCAAAGGGTGTGGGATATCGAAAGGTGATAATCATCACTGACATCATTGACAATTTTTTTGAGAATGTTGACAATTATTTTGTTTGATGCTTCATCCTAACCATTACTTTGAGGGTAAAATGTCATGGAGAAATATTACATGATGTTATATTCAGTACATAGATTTTTGACATCCTTGTTCTTAAATTATCTTTCATTATCAGATATAATGTTAGAGAGGATACCGCAGTAGAAAATGAGATTGGAAATGAAATTAGAAAGTTGCTTTCCAATCACATTAGTGAGGGGTATAACTTCAACCCACTTAGTGAAATATTTGATGGCAATAAGGATATGTTAATGGCAGTTAGATGAGGTGGGATTGATCTTCCCAATGAGGTTGAGGCCCCATGTAGAAAATATTCATGGTGTCAACATTGGTTTTAGAGTTTTAGTTGGGGGCATGAATCAGATTGGCATGTCATTGACACTTATTACACTTCTTTACATATGCATTTACATCTACGTCCATTATGGGACAATAATAAATAGTACATAGGAGGTTTATGTATAGGACTGTCCCACTAGTGTGGGCTCCACATAATCCTTTGTTAACATCCCATAACACTAGTGTTGATTTTGTTGAAGTTAAATAATGAGGAAAAGTTATATTAAAACTATGATGGTAAAGGGTTGATCAAAGTAAGGTATAATAAGTGGTTTTGTGGATGAATAATTTGGATTATTTTTTAGATAGGCTGGGTGCCATAAATTGGTCATGGAGGTAGTTGTAAAGGTCTAAATACCAAATAGAGCTAAGACTGACAATATCACAAATCATCGCAATGGTTGAAGGCTCATGGGTTGGTGCTAATAAATTATTGACAAGGAATTTATACTCTTTAGTTATGTTTATTTGTTGAATTAGAGATCCAATAGTGGCCATAACATCTATGTTTCTATTACTTTCCCTTAGTATATGCTCAAATTGAATGTCAATATCTGATACTTAAGAGTGTCGACCATGACTTTATATAGAACCAATTTGTCATCTTTGCTCTAAAAGTGGTATGTAACTTGATTGTTGATTAATTGAGAATCACCATAAACCTTGAGATGAGATATGTTCCATTATACCTCTTGTAAAATCCCTATATCAAGTGCTTCATATTCAATCATGTTGTTGGTATAAAGAAAGTTGATCCTGAATGGTTTATGGATTAGATACCCCTATGATGTAATAAATAAAAGGCTTTCTCCTAATTGATTTGTTTTAAATGATCCATTAAAATGTAATTTACAATGCTTCTCATTAAGATTTGCGTCAATGATGGTCATTATGGATTCATTAGGAAATTGAAATGTTAATGGCTCTGTATCAACAAGGGGTGCTTCAACAATCTAATCTATAAGAACATACCCCTTAATGTCTTTTTGGTTCACGTACTTGATATCAAAATCACTTAAAAGCATGATCCATTTGGCCATCTAGCCTTATAAATCTATTTTAGATAGTAGATGCTTGAGTAGATCTAATTTTGAAATAACCATGGTCTTATTATTTAACGTGTAATGGCACAGTTTCTGAGCTACGAAGAGCATGGATAAATAGGCTTTTTTTATGGGTGTATAATTATGTTCATATGGAAATAGTGTATGAATTAAATAGTATATTGCATGCTCCTTTCCATTATCATCGTGTTGAGTCAAAAGTGCCCTTAGGGCACTAATAGTAGCTAATAGATACAACAAGAATGGCTTTCTTGGCATAGAAGACAACAAAATAGGTGGATTTGTTAGATAGTCCTTTATCTACTAAAAAGTTGTATGGTAATGATCATCCTAGTAAAATACAACTCCTTTCTTCATAAGATGCATAAAAGGATGGAATTTATCATCTAATTATGATATGAAGTGTTGGATAGACTAGATCTTGCCCTACAAATTATGAAGCTAGTTCAAATTAGTAAGTGGTTTCATCTTTGTTATGGATTGAACTTTGGCTAGATTAACTTTAATGCCTCGATGAGACACAATGAAGCCAAGTAATTTTTATGAAGTAACACCAAAGACACACTTCTTAGCATTAGTCTAACTTTATACTCATGGAGTCTTTCAAAGATTCTACGTAACATTGCTAAATGATTGACCCTAGTCTTTGATTTTCCAACAATGTCATCTATATAGTCTTAAATAATTTGATGCATTATATCATGAAATATGATGGTCATGGATAATTGATAAGTGGACCCTGTATTCTTAAGCCTAAATGACATCACCTAATAAAAGAATGTTCTTGATGGAGTGGTGAACACTATCTTTTTTTGGTCTTTCGATGCTATCTTGATTTGGTTATACCTTGAGAAGCCATCCATTAATGAAATCCTTTCATAATATACTATGGATTTGATGATCATATCAATGTTATGCAATAGAAAATCATCCTTAGGGTAAGCTTTTTTTATATCACATTAATTAGTACATATTCTAATTCCTTTTAGCTTTTTGATAATTAGCACCACATTGGAGATCCATTCCAAATAGTTGATTGACCGAATACATCTTACTTCTAAGAGTTTTTTTAACTCTTTATTTAATAATATAGTTATGCAAAGATGCATCTTGCATAGCTTTTGTTTTACTAGTTTGGCATGAAGATTGACCACAAGGTGGGGCAAAACCAAGGTAGGGTCCAAACTTGGCATGTAAGAATATGCCCATGCAAAAATATCTAAAAATTCCCTCAAAAGGGTGGTACAGACTTCATGATATTTCTCAGTAAGGGACGTGCCTAACTTGATCTATTTTGAGTCATCTGGGGATCTGATGTTAACCTCTATTATGTCTTCCACTAGAAGGATTAAACCATCTTCAAGGATAGTTGGTAATGATCTAAACTGATTGGCAACATTAGAGTCCTCTTTTAGGACTGGCTCTTTGAGTTCCCCTAAGCATGATGAATCAGAGTCCCCAAATGGGAGATTTGGCCATGTAACAAAAAAATTTGGAAACTCCTGAAGGATTTAATCAAAATCATATTTTTCTTCAAAACTAAACTCAGTCTCACAAATAAGTTCATCATTGGTGGTCTCCTATGCTATGTTTGAAGAAGGTTGAACACCCCCATCTAATGGCACCTTAAATATTTTTTCACCACTATAATAGATATTTTCTTCACATAGTATAATCCCACTACTCCATGTTATAATCTCACTACTCCATAGTGAAATATCATGAATCTACAAAACCATGATTTAAATAGATAGTATCATCAATGAAGTGTGGTCACCTTCATCTCCTCTTGTCACCTTTGGCTTGGCTTGGTTTGTCTCACCAATTTGGAATTATAACTATAAATTTTAACGGGTTTGGAATGATTTAAGAATTATAACTATACACTATCCAAGCTTTAACAATCAATGGGCAAGGCCTCCTATTTATAGATTTTGTAAAATGACTAGAATGAACCTGAACCATCCATCTCAAGAGGCCTCCTATTTATAGATTTTGTAAAATGACTAGAATGAACCTGAACCATCCATCGCAAGATAAACATGTGTGGCTAAGAATCCATTAAATTTTTGATGCTAAATTTATTAAATGACCTCATAAATATTTGGTATAGAGAGGTATTAAAGAGGCATGGAAGGCATTAATGAGGCCTGAGAGGGCTTGATCACATATTTTATGCATTTATGGCTTAGGGATGCCTTCCTAAAAAATGATGTCACCTGATCATGCAAAAAATCATAATCAATTTCTAAAATTAAATATTCAAAAATTTCCATGGAATTATTAATTATTATCTTGATTCAAATTAATTTTTCCTTAAACATGATTAATCAACTTTGGTACAAATCTTGGCCATTGGTGCACAAATTAATCAAATTGGTCAAAATGTCATATTATTGGCTCAAAATTTAACTGGATTGGAATTGAAAGGAAATGTTAGATGTTTTGGATATGTTATCCCATTTAGGATCTTTTAAATACAAAATAAAAATGGAATGTGTCTCATGCAAGAAATTTGGTAGAAAAGAGCAATCCAAAGTATCTAAGTGTGAAAATGTCATTTTGACTAGAAATGATCCAATCAAAGTTAGTTGTCTCATAAATTGCATTGCCTTATTTAATGATACTTTGGCCAAAATAGGCACTTAAATATGATAGTTTGAAATCTTTTAGTGCATTTTAGTGTTTTTAGGCCAAATTCTGCACTTTTGATAGAAGTTGGTCAAAAGTCTGGTTAGAGGTTATTGGTGGCTAGTTTTACGTGTCTACACATATTGTGGAATTAAAAAAATTAGCTCATTATAATAAATTAAAAATCATATAAGATTGAACACATACCATATTCTCATCTTCTGAAAACACTTGAAATAACATCCAACTAATACCTCTACTCTGTTTCTTCTTGATTGTCTTAGTAGACATAATTTTATAAGAGTAGATATATGATCTTCAATATATCTATTAAAAACATGAGTCCTTTATAAAAATAAAAAATAATGAAATGATAATCAAATACTAGAGATCTCATTGAAGTTCATAAAAATGCACTAAATTATTATTTCATTCATTGATTTCATTAGACTTATAATAGTAATACACAAAATTCTTCAATATAGACAATATATCTTGAAATATTGATCTTCTCTTATTCATATTTAAGTGTTCCACTTCTATCCATGTATAAATAGACTCTCCTCAATCCAATTTTCCCTTTTGCAACTCTTGAGAAGTCTCTAATTAATTCTTGATGGCTTCTAATGTGTGTCCATTTTTGGTGACTAGCCTTCTTAGGCATTGTATAAGGTTGTAACATGGAAAATATAACCAAAAAGGTGGTAAATCATTAAAAACAACCCTATAATCTAAAATACCCCTAAACAAATAAAAAATCAACATTATAATCACATAAGAACATGACTATGACCTCAAAAACCATGAAAGAAATTCAAATTTTTGAATTGGTAATTTTGATAGGAAAGTTTCAAAAGAGCTCAAATTCAAATTTCATGCAAACCTAATACCTAAACATGACTCCATATTGAATTCTATTTATACAAAGTCCTTTAAAGACTCAAAATATTATAAGAAAAAGCCAAAATTTGAACAACTAAACATAAAAATGACTTCTTAGGTGATGCCCCTGCATCACCTTGGCTATGAAATATTAGTTCCAATAAATAATTATGGTTGTAACCCATCTTTCCATTTTTATTTAAGGTAAATATCTCTAAATGGATCAATCTGGCTAAAAGTATAAGTTTACATTTGTATATGAACATTCACTTTTATTTTATATTTATATATGGTATTATTCTTATAGCTAATATTTATTTTATAAATGTACACTTAGGATATTTTAGTGGTTTTAAACATATGCAAGTTATAATGAAGATTTTTGTTTTTGAATTTCCGTTTAGATTTTAGACTTATCTAATTTTAAATATTTTAAGGCTTCGTAATTTCAATGAATGTGAAAATTAATGTTCATTAATGACCAATTAAGGACAATTGGTTGTGATTGGTAAACAATTTATCAACTCTTGTACTAAGTGTGGAAAATTGGGACAAAAATGACCGATAAAGGTCAATGGTAGGTACAATTGGCCTATATTGACCAATGCTTGCATTACCTATTTTAATTACAATGAATAATTTTTAATTATGTAAGATTTAGTGTAATTAACCCCAAATCATTATTTTCTCCATTAATAATGGTTAATTGCAAAGAAGAATGATTAATTATGTCACTTAGTTATGATTATCTATAAATAAATTAATTATCTCACTAACACTGACAAAGTGTAACAATTAACTAATAAATACTAGTTAAGGTTAGTGATGGGTGTTATTAACCTCCAATCATTAAATGTTTCCACTAACAAGAGATGATTGGGGTGATTTGTTCCAAATTGACTTAGTAATAGAGGAACATTGAGACAAATAATGACCAATTAAGGATACCAAAGTGTCTTATTACCATTAAATTATTAATGTTTGCATTAATGCAACCTAATTGAGATTAATAGTGAACAATGGTGCCTAATTGAGTATGATTATCAAAAAAATGAATAATGCTTGTGTAAATAAAAGATGTTTGTGATAAAAGAAAAGAAAAATAAAATGACCAGCTAAGTCTAGTGATGGTTGTGAGACCTAGATAGACCAATGTTTGTAATAATAAAGGATAAATGTGACTAATAATTACTAATTATTGAAATTAGTGATGATGGGCTTAAAAGTGACTAATTATTACTAATTAAGAAGGCTGATTTAGATAACTAATGAAACATTATGCTCAATTAATGGTGAGATTAGCCCCTAATTCACCCATTTGTAAGATAATAAGTTATAATTGGGATGATTAAAGACCATTTAATTTAAATCAATGTGAAATTACACATAATCAATAAATTGTTACTAATAAGTTATGATGGATGCCAATAAAAATAATGGATGTTAATTTAGTGTAATTATCGTTAAATTGATTAACTCTTGCACAATAATGGATGATTGCAACATATAAAATGACCAATAATGAAAAAGTAAAGTTAGTTAAATTGTGAGACATATATAAATAAATGTTTTCATTGATAATGGATACATTTAACTAATGATTACGATTAATGTAGAATTGGTTGTTATTAACTTGAAAATGATTAAATATTCCACTAAAAATTGTAGGTTGAGAACAACAATGACAATTATTATTGATGAAGATTGTGATTATACTAAAATACAAAATTGTTTTTTTTGATAAAAGATAATTTTGAGGAATTATGGAAATGATTAATGATTTTTGGTTATGCATACACAATTGACACTTTTTTTTCATTATTTTATGTTATTAATTTACTATAAATAATTTTAAAAATATAGACCTAATTATTTGCCATTGAAGCAAAAAATGAAATGTTTAAAATTTAGACACATAATTCACATTCTATTGTAGTTAATTGGTGATCCTAACTCATTATTAGACCAAATTTAACAAAAAAAAGTACTATTTAAAGGGGATCCAAGTGATGAATGCCCAATTGGGGATATGCACACATAATGACCTAAAATCATAGTTATTTAGTATATGTAGGTTGTTATTAGATATATATTTACAAACAAATACTTTAATTGGGAATGAATGGAGAAATGAAAAATATTTTTAAATAATGCACATACAATTTACCCTCCTTTATCATTATTTTACAAAAATTAATAAACCAAGGCCATAATGTGGAGTGATATAAGGTACAAATGATTTGTGGCCACACACAAAAAAATCATCTCTATTTAATAATATTTAATGATGATAAGTCGTTATTTTATGAAATTTGACAAAATCAGGGCCTAATGACAAGAAATGTGACCAAAGTAATGAATAATGTTTTGGGGTTATGTGCATAAAAAGGATAAATATTTGTTGTTTATCGATGCGTATAAATCATTATTAAAACTATTTTGACACAAAAATTTCTAATTAAGAGTGATTGGAGTAATGTTCAGGGTATTTTGAAGAAAGGTAAGTTATCTTTTACTATTAATGAATAAAAAATTGTATTTATAAATTCATTGTTATTTTTTTTTAATTTTGGAAATAATTTTCATATTCGTATTGTAATTACAAAAAAAACTATGAATAGAAATATATACTTTGTTATTTTATATTATATGATTTAAGTTGTAGTGCTATTCATTTTTTTGTTTCTTAATTCTATTACAATCGAATAAGAAAATTATATTATATGATTATTATCTCCATAAACATACAATGTATGTTTGTAGGTAGAAAACTAAAAACTAAAAGAAAAAGAGGTAAGAAGAAGAAGACACGAAGAAATGAGAAGAGAGTGAAAAACGAAAACACAAAAATAAAAATTAAATTAAATTAATAATATATAATTTAAATTAATAATAACAAATATAAAAATACCTTCAAATAATAATACTTAATTTAAATCAATAACTTAACAAATACAATTAAATAATATAAATTTATAATTAATAAATACTATGTGTATTTAGACTATAATGTGCATGAACATAGGTGCATGCATACGCATATAATTAATTATATCATGTACTTAATATGTAAAGCGTTTAATTCTATATGTAATTATTAACAATATTTTAAGTAATACAATGTTTTTTATAAGCTTCATTGTTGAATTCTGGATTTGAAGGATGTTATTCGGTTATTATAAGGTGTTCGTTCCATTCATACCATAATTGTTTATCCACTAAACTTGCAATCGAATAAGAGTACTTTGTGCGCCTTTCGGTTGAGCATGTACGCCATCAAATCTTATTTTGGGGATGCTTTAATGGCATGTGTCTGAAACAAAAATTAATATATTAAGATTCTTATCTCTAAGCTAATAGTGCCTGTTGCGATTTATAAAAAACTGAACCCCAAACATAAATTGGAATCAGCCGTGGAGCGCACAGATCTGTTGTAATCTAGCAGGTTTTGATAGGATTTCAAATCTCTATGAACGTTATTAGCTAGTTTCGTTGTAATTTGTAATTGGCCAACATCCACGTCTAAGTTATGAAAAAATAAAAAAAGGGCCAAGAATATGATGAACACGAATTAAAAAGGTTAGTGATTGCCGTTCTCCTGTACAAAAATGATAGCTGAGAAGGGTGGGGAAATTATTATTGCATTAAAAGATTACACTGGGGAGGGGTTGATCCTTGTGGGTCCTCTATCTATTGGATATATATTTATACATAGAGATGGGTCAAACATTTTATATTTTCATTAAGCTCTTACCTGCAATTTTTAATTTCCTTACAATTGAGCATAAATAAATTGGGATGTTTTATCCAAATAAATAAGGATTTTTTAATTTTTTTAATTTTTTTTTTTTTTTTTTGGGTTGGGATTTGAGAAGAGATTTCATGGTGTACAAAGAGGTATATCTCATTTCAGATTGGAAGGTATACATGTAGAAACAATTTTATATCAGTTTTTAAAATCATAAAGTTATAAATAAGGAGAAAGGAAGGTTGATTAAACAAATAAACTCATTTTTTAAAAATATTAAAAAGCTATCATTAAGATGAATAATGATTAATCCAAGGAAATGAAGGTGCAATTATCCATAATTTATGCGTGCTTATTAATAAGGCATGATTAATGCTAATAATGAGTAATGAAGGTTAATTAAGTTTAATTATTCTTAAATTGATTAACACTTATATTAGAAATGGGTGCAATAATAGAAAATTAAGGGTAGTTTAGGATGAAAGATATAGATAAACCAAAGTTTGGTATGTTTAGGATGAATTTTACCAATGATTATTAATAATATGTGATTGGTTGTTATTAATTTGAAAGTTATGTGCTTTTTTATTAAGAAGTATAAGTTGAGAATAATAATGATAATTATGGTCGATTAATGATAATTGATGTTTGTTTGTCAATAATATATATTCTTAGATTGTTATTAGAATGAATTTGAAAAAAATAGATCTAATTAATTTTAGTTGGAGGAATGAATGGAAATGTTTGGACACGCAACTGACCCCTCAATAACTAATTATTAGATTGAAATTGACAAACCAATACCATATTTAAGAGGGTTTCAAGCGATGAAGGTCATCTATAAGTATGCACACATGATTAACCCACAATTATCATTATTTCAAATATAAAGCCCTACTGACGAGTGATATAAGGAATGAAGGATAATCTATGACTACGTAGGCATATTTGAACATTATTTTTAATATTCAATGCTCTTATGTCATTACTAAACCAAATTTGAGAAAATAAGTCTTTAACGAGAAGTGATGAAAGTAGAAAATAATGACTTTTGAGATACATGCAGAAAAGTTACATATGATTGGTGTTATTTGAGCTTTATAAATCATTCTTAAGAGTTATTTTGGCAAACCAAGGAACTAAATAGAAGTGACTCGAGTAAAGAAGGTCGTTTTGGAGTAATAAGGGTTGTTTTGTGTTGAAAAAAGAAAAAAATTGTGTTTGTAGAGTTATAATTATTTTTTCCTTTTGGAAATAGGATGTTGCATTTAGTGTTTTGATAAATTTTGAATTTCTAAACTATAATCACAATAGATTATATTTCTAAATATTGTTTTATCATGATGTACAATTCCTATATCATTTTCATAATTGCCTATCTTATATGATTTGAATTGTAGTGCAACTTATTTTTTTATTTCTTAGTTTTATTAGATTAAATGAGAAAAATATATTATATGTTTCTTAGCCCTATAAATATATCATGTATATTATATGGAGAAAACGAGAAATAAAGGAAGAAATAAAAATGAGACAAAATTATGATAAATAAAAAAGAGGACAACACATTAAAAAATGACCATATATAATTATATATAAATTAATAATATCTAATTTAAATTAGTAATAAAAGATATGAGTAATTTAAAATAATATTATTTAATTAAGACTAATAATTTAATAAAATATATAAATATTTTAAAATTATATAAATGTTATAATTAATATATATATTTAGAAACTATTTTAAGAACATGCATATATATAATTTCTTATATCATATATGTAGTACGGTTTATTCTATATTTAATTTTCAAAAATATTATATGTAATACCTACAAAGATACACTATAATCCTTTTTTTAATAAATAAAATAAAATCGAACGGTATTTTTTATATGCTCCGCCATTGAATTGTGGATTTGTAGGATGTTATCAAGTGTTCATTCAGTTCATTTTGAAATTTTATATCCGTTGGACTTAAACCCCAAAAAAATTGGTGCCTTTCAGTTGAGCATGTAGTACATCAAATCCCATTTTGGGGGCTACTTTAGTGGCATGTGTCTGAAACAAAAATTAAAACATTATGAAGCTCATCTCTATTATAATATTAGTTGTTAAGATTTATAAAAAAACTAAGACAAACATGAATTGGAATCAGCCGTGGAGCGCATACATGTGTGGCAAGACAGTAGGTTATGATAAGCTATCACTTGTTATGCATGTGATTCTCGCAAATCTCTATGAAAGTTATCTGTGAGTTTCGTTGTAAGTTGTGATTGGCGAACGCCCACCTTTAAGCTGTGAAAATCTTAAGAAAAGCGTGAGAAAACGACGAAAATGAATTAAAAAATTTAGTGATTGTTATCTTCTTGTACCAAAAAGCCGATAGCTGAGAAGGGTGGGGGACATACTATTTCATTAAACGATTACACTGGGAAGTTGTGGATCTCAGGGCCCTCTCTGTATTGGATTTATATTTATATCTAGAGATTCGTCAAATATTTTATATTTTCATAACACTCTTTCTTGCTATTTTAAACTCTTTACAATTAAATTAAGGAAAATGAATTGGGATGTTTTATCGTGAATGATTGAGGATTTTTAGTGTCTTACAAACAATTTTAGGGTGTACAGAGAAGCATATTTCATTTAGAATACGAAGGTATATATTTAGAAACGTTTAGATATAAGTTTTTAATATGAAATTGTAAAGGAAGAAAAGGTAAGGATCAGTAAACAAACATATTCATTTTATAACTATTTGATTATTATATTTGTTGGAAAACGATTTTTATCGTAACATCATTTTATTTATATAATAAGCAATTAATAAAATATTTTACTATTTAATTCTTTGATTTTCTTTGACCTTTGTATTTTATCATTAAATTATTCATCCTTTATGTAAGTGCAATTAAAAATTAACAAAAAGTAACTTAAATAATATTACAAAGCGATCATTATATCTAACAAGTATCGTGCTGCGATAGGAGTACTTGACATGTGGATATGCGATAAAGTTATTAATTAGGGGGTTAGAGTAACCTGTGGCATTGGATTTACACATTGTTGCTTTGAAGAAAACAAAGAATGACAATTGTTATAGAGTGAGTTGTCATTGTGGGAAAAGGAGGAGTGGTAGAAATGGAGATAATTGCCTTGTAAAGAGTTTTACAATGATATATATAAGAAAAAAAATTTAAAAAGAGTAAACAAAAATTTATTAATTATCATAGAAGGTTATTGGGTTGTCCATATTGATTTTTTTAAAATAAATGAATTACATGAACAAATAAATAATGTATGATAGAAACATGAATACACTTGATTTACTTTAAGTACATTAATTTTTATGAAACTCTACCACTAGTTTTTGGCAAAGAATAGCCAAAATTTAAAGTGTTGTCCATGAATGACTTGTAAATGATCAAAAAAGAAGGAAATAGTATTGCATGACCGAGCATAAGCAAATACAAATGGATCAAAAAGGAAGGAAATACTACTGCATATTAGAGCACAAGAAAACACAAATGTAATTAAGTTTGAAGTCAACAAAGACCTGTACAATAAAAAATTTGCATGAGTAAATTTGATTTACTTTAAATTTCATGAAAATCTAAGACTAGTTTAACAAATAATAGTGAAAATATAAAATGTTATTCATGAATGCCTTGTTGTAATGACCTAAAAGTGGTAATTAGATGTTAAGAGTGTTTCTGAAGTTACCCTATTCCTAGCTTATCCCTAGACCCATTCTAGAGTCTTAGACACACTTTTTTAGTCATTTTGTAGACCACAATCACCTACAATTAGCCAAAACATAGTCCCATAACTCTATTTCTAGATCCCAACCCAACTTGCTCATCAATCTGCCAAGTGGACATTAATGCCACATTTGGGACACTATAGCCACATGGTGCTAGTGTCCCCAACTAGGAACTACTATCCTTATTCCTAGATCTTCCCAACATATACTTTTTCAAATGTGTGCCCTCCTAAAGTTGGTCTAATCATATTTTCTTATCTACGTAAGCAATATAACCCTATAAATATAAGTCTAATTGACCTTTATTCACTAAAAGGAAATAGATGCAAAATCACATTCAAACCAAAGACAAGTTGACCAAAATTAGGGTAATTAATCCCTATTCTACCCTATTTCTAGATATTACCATCTACAGTAGCCCCAATCCCATTTTTCAAACAATTCAAAACTCAAGTGCATACAAGGCATCGAATCCCACTCTCAATCAAACATTCACTTGTACTTGCATCAACCACTAGGTGGGAGAACTACATCGGGATTGATCCCACTTCAGAGTATTGGTATGCAATCAACTCTCTTCACAACAGGGTATTGAGGATGTCCAATCTATCTTATTAATAGACACATAATTATTGATCATGCCATAATTTTAAGGAGGATTAGGGTTTTGATACTAAATTAGGTTTTCTAAGCACAACATAGAGTTCTAAGTTTTGTGCATGCAAGAATAGGACCTAAAAACACAATCATGGGTGCTCTTAGAAAACTAGAATAATCCTACAAAGGTGACATTATCACCACTTGGAAGATACTACACAAACATGGAACTATTATCCATACTGGCTGCTACTATCGAGTGAGTATACAAACACCATAATCCTATTAATGACATTCAAAACTACCTGTAACTCAACTTTCAGAACCCAGATCATCTATGATAGTCAAGTTTTAAATAATTGTATTTATTCCTATTTATTGATATCTTTAAAAAGTCAAAGAAGGTCAAATGCTATAATAAATTAGTGCTTAATTTTTGAATATTTATTTGATTGATTTAGACATCTCAACCCTTTAATCTAAACATAGGTTCTACATAGTTAAACCCTAAAAGGTTAAATCATTTGGTGAAATCATCTTACTTGAAACCCTATATTGCATTATTCTAATTTTGTGCAATAAATTTAGTGCTACATACTTTTGATTTCTATTTTTTTAAGACAACCTACCTAATTAAAATCAATTTTACATTAGGATTTTAATTTATTTTACATATAATAAAAAAAATTGTAAAGAAATCCTAGATTCAAAAAACCCTATCCTTATATACTTGTATGGTTTATATCCCTTTTCCCCTATTTTCATTAGTTACCATTAATTATTCAAAATTCATATATTTTATTTTAGTATCTCTATTTAAATTTGTTTGTTATATGTCATCTAAAAAAGCTATCTCCCTTCCACTAAGAAGAAGTCTAAGACTAGGTGGTAATCCTATAGAGCATATTTAAATTCTTGCTATTTGAACATATAACAAGGACAAAGAACCTATTACAACTCCATCTATGAATCCTTCACACCATGATTATGTGAAATTAAATGATAATGTATCCGAAGATGAATAATATATCAAAGATCAAGATCAGGTCCATTTTGAGGATCAAGACACACTAGCTCCACTTAATGATAATGATATAATTATGAACAAAGATGAGGTATTATACAATCAAAGGTAGAATTCAGGAATAACCCCTTGATCATACATAAATTATACATGCCATATTAGTAATCAAGAATAAGACAAAAATGATCAATCTTTAACCTCTATAGTTAATAATATTGTTACACCTTTAGTGGGGCCCACTCAACCAACTCAGATTGCACAACCAAATATTGTTACTCAACCAACAATGATAGTTACACAATGTATGGCTAGTTATTATACCACATATGTAGAATCGCTTATGAAGGAGGTTCTTACTTTATAGTCTAAGGTATTATATCTCAGGAAAGGAGCAGTTAGGCCATCACATGCCTTGGATTCTAATATTCTCTTTCATACATCTTTGGCACATCACATAGGGGAAACTTCTTTCCCATCTAGTTTTTTGGCACCCAAGGTCACATTATATGATTCCAAGGGTGACCTAGAGCATCACCTTAAAGGCTTTTACATAACATGCTTGGACTGTGTGTCCAATGATTGACTTCTTATGAAGTTATTTCCATGAAGTGTCAAGGATTATGCCCTACAGTGGTTCTATGATTTGGAAAATCGATATCTCACAACATTTAATACTTTAGCCTATATGTCGCTAACACAGTTATTTATCAACATCAATGATAATTTATGATATGCAAAAGTGGCACAGTTAAAGTAAAATTTAAATGAGCGTATCACTAATTATGTCTTACAATACAAGATAATATTATCAAAATTGACTAGCCCCATGATAGATAGAGAGCTTCATGATATATTTAAATAGAGTCTATTTTTATCACTACACAAAGTTATCTTATTCAATAATTTTTCCACATTTACTGATATGTGCCACACAATCAAGGAAAAAAATGTTAAGTTCTTAACAATGGGAAAACTCAAGTGCACAAATGGACTAGAATCAACTATTAATCTTATACAAATGAACCTCCATACAAGGTCAAGACCAAAAAAAACAAAAGTGATCAAAAGGCCATAGTCAACATAACTTCTGAGCTTTTTTATAGATTGGTTTTATCTACTCCTCAGTGTAAAGTGATCACAAATTTTTAGAGTCACTAGCACGAGTTCTAAAATAACTATTGGAATCAAATATCATATCTCTCCCTCCCATTAAAGAGATTGATACCACATGACCTATTCTAAAGAGTTATGATTCCCATGCATTCTATGATTATAATAGGGCACTAGGCCACATGAGAAATGGATTCATTAGCCTTAAGAACAAAATATAACATCTCACTAAGGCTAACATTGTTGATGTGGGAATACCCATAAAGGCACCAAAACAACAACAAATAGAGGAAAAGGAATTCATGATATTTTAATATCCTTTCCCAAATCATCCAAATAATAAGGTAGGGGGCACATCAAGTGTTCACTATACATACCAAACATGTTCACCACTAGATTCATATCTCATAGTTACAAAGGAGACACATCCAATGCATAACATTATTGGCATGTATCAAACTATAGTGTCACCTAGACCACTTATCACATTTTCAAAGTAGGTTATTGTGGATGATGACATAGCTTTACATGTGCTCTTCATACAAGCATACATAGACCACCATCATATTCAAAGTGTTAAGGTTGAAAATAGACCAACCATAAGCATGTGCACCATGAAACTCTTACAACACTTGGGCTACACATAGTGGGAAATATTTCTTACATATACATTCATTAGTGATTTGGCGACAACATTTAGAGCTCCATTAGGAAGATTATGCTTCCATTACAGGTTAGACCAGCACACATAGCCACTTGATTCCTAGTAGTAACTAGTATGAGTGTATTTGATATATTATTGGGTAGGCTATGATTACATTAGCTCTAATCCATCCCATCTACAATACACTTATGCTTGAAGCATATACATTCTAACTAGGTGGTTAAGATTGAGGATGTCCCATATGAGTATCATCTTCCCATCCCATAGGCAGTTCCAACATAGTTTCCATCTAAAACTCTAACACCAATACAAGTTACAGTTCAATTACCACTACTATATATTTCATGGTTATCAGTTATAACATAGAATATAGATCCTATGTATACATCATAATTTTTAATAAAATCATTAGTGTATACTAGGTCTACTCCTATGGCATCTACATCCACACATAATATCCCATGGAGACCATTACTAGAGAGACCACTACATCATAGATATGTCATAGATTCTATCGGACCCTCCTCTACACAATTTATGCTGAGATCAGTTATATTGGGTTCTTAGTGTTCTCATCATGAGATCATCTACATATTCTACTTATACTAGATGGTTCCCTAAGACACCTATAGCTCATAGGGCATCACAATTAGTGCCACAACATCATAGTATCAATAATCATGTATCTTCAGGCTCAGATTATACAACATAGTAGATCATATGATCATAGTTCCGCTTTCACACCACACACATGATCACAGTTCCCCATTTGACATAGGTCATAGTGATGGTGAGTCTCCCATGAGACTCATTGGTTAGTATGGTTCCTACCCTTTTACATACTTCTCTCTCTTGCTCCTTGTACATAGTTTATTTCCATTTTATTGTACATAGATTATACTAAGAAAACATAAAAATAATATAACATGTCGAAGTATAAAACATTCAAATATTTGAAAAACATAAAATTTTATAGATTGTATGTATTTTTATGTTTACATTTCTACTAATTACCATATGTTTCATATTTATGGCTATCCTATTATAGTCAGTTTAATTATACACATATGCTTCATTTGTTCTTATTGAGTGCTTGAAATTTATAGATAGGACTCTAGTCCACTACACTAATCTAGACCAGCTATCATTTACCCATTGGGGGTATCTCCTACATAGTTTTTATAACCAAGTTTTATTTTTACAAACTATACACTCTAATTATGTATTGATTTAAATTGATATTGATAATTTCTCCTCATTGCTCAAATTTGTTGTCAACTGTCACTAGTTAGAATTAGTATATATGCATCCTATTCTCTACATATATTTGTATTGCGCATTTATGCATGCATTCATTTATAGTTTTCCTAGATTAGACTTTATTATGTTTCCTATATTTATTTCATCTTTAAGGGAATTTGAATATGCCATTGTTCATTGGCTCTATGCCACTTCTTTTTTGTATACCTTGGATATGTGCTCATGTCTCTTGTGTGTGCTTGCATGCTTCTATATGTAGACATTTGAACATGTCCTTTTATGTGGCTCTATGATAAATAGCTTATTTTTGGTTTATGTGGACATTTGAACATGTCCTTATATGTCGTCCACTCTTAGATTTAGTAACATGTGCCCATGTCCCTTGTAGTGTGTCCCCTTGGCCTATCTTTTATATGCCTCATGTGTTTGTATGTTTGCTTCCTTATATTCTTCTACACCATGACACTTATATTTTCTTGTTATACACACACACACATACTATTTTTTTATGCCATGATGGATCTCATGTATATACCCTTCCTAATTGGGTTCTGCCATAGACATCATGGCCCATCCCCCTAGGTAATTTTTCATATTTGATGTTATACAAATTGATTACATCTATATTGACACCATTATGAAATGTTGGATTACAACATACATCTTACATTACTTACTCATGCTCATATTTATTTAGATTTTGGTGTTATGTTTATAATTTGTATTGAAATATAATCCACATGATCTAACTAACACATTTTTAGAGCTAATTATTTAGAGGGAATTTTTTACATAGATTTCATAAATACCATCAAAATTGAGAGAATTCACAAGGGTTTGAAATATAGATAAGGCTCCTACATTACTATTCACAACTACATTTTAGCACACATGTTCATTTTTAGACATTAGACCTAGGGTAGACACAGATCAAAATAGATACTCAAAAGCTAGTTTAGATCACTAAGAAATCAAACTAAGCAAACATTAGTACCTATATTGGACACTAGCACCATATGGCACTATTTTACACTACAGGATGCTACTATCCAACTTAGGCCCAACTTTTTTGACATTCTAGATAATTAAGACCAATATACCAAGTAAAGTACATATATTCATACATATAATCACATGTTTGACATTTATGTTTAGATTTTACTTCGATTCATTAATTATAGTTTATATTCATACAAATTAATTAGATTTCATGACATCATGCATGGCATGGTCACTTCCACTTTTAGTTTAGTTATAGAGATTTAGTTATTACATACTTAGTTCATATTTAATATAATTATATACCAAATTGGGGGTATGTACACAATACATACTTTCCATATACTCAGCTACACATATTTTGATCAGATGGACTGGAAAAATCCTTTTCTTTCTTTATGCTATATACACTTTATATCACATTTCAAGTTGTCACCAAATTCATGCCTTAATCCACATACAATGGTTACCATTCCTGAGTGGCCTAGAGTCTCTTAATAAACCCAAGTGACCATAGAGCTAAATACATAGTTAGATACTTTCATCACTTTGATTACAATAGTTTCATATGTATCTATTTCACAGAGGTGGGCAATGATGGATTCATGGCCTACTTGAGTTCTTGAGCCACCTACATGAGAGGGTTAGACACACTTATACTCTTATCTTACATATTCTTAAAGATCAAGATCCACCAAATAGTGGTGGGAAATATGAGGATTGAACAATACATCAACTTTATCCAAGCTATTTAAAAATGTGTTTAATATATACACTCACATGTGTAGGTTGTCACTAGGTTCATGCATTGGGTTGCATACCTAATGAGGTATATTCATCCCTTTCATCTCTCTTTACTCTGCTTTACTCAGGTACTTTATTTTAGTATAGTATTATGATTTTGATCATATATTAAATAAGGATTGAATTTTACATGTTTCTTTATGATATATTACTTTGTATCATGTTCTATATATGCAAACCCAAATTTGCATAGTCAAACTTAGTTACATAGGATTCACTTTCAAGGTAAGTCTAGGTATTCTTATTTTTCCTTTATATTCGTCATTTTTCTTTTTTACATTACTATCATAAATGGGGTGGAAAATTTAATCATATAAAAGTGGTAAGTTCATGCTGTGAGTGTCTCTTGAGTTACACTATTCTTCGATTATCCCTAGACCCATTATAGAGTCCTAAACACACTTTTCTAGTCATTCACCAAACCACATTCACCTATAGTTAGAGAAAACAATGTATTGTAACTATTTTCCCATATCCTAACCCAACATACTTCTTATTGCCACATTTGGGACACTATATCCATGTGGCACTAGTGTCCCCAACTAGGCACTATTATCCTTAGCCCTGGATCTTCCCAATGGATAATTTTTCAAATGTGTGCCCCACTTAAGGTCATGTTAAGCATGTTTTATTATCCAAACATGAAGCAAAACCCTATAAATACATGTCTAATTGACCCTTATTCACTAGATGGAAAAAATAAGCAAAAACACATTCAATCCAAAGATAAGTTGACCAAAATTAAGGTTCTTGATCCCTATTATGCCATACTTATACATAATACCATCTACAACAGCCCTAATCCCAATTTTAAAACATTAAAAATTTTAATATCATTCAATGCATCTAGTCCCACTCTCATTCTATCACTCACTTGAATTTACATCAAGCACTAGGTTAGAGAACTACATCAGGCTTGATCCCTCTTCAAAGTATTGATATGTAGCAAACTCTCTTCATAGTAGGGTGTTGAGGATGCCCAATATATCTTAATAATGAACACATAATTATTGATCATTCCATAATTTCAATGAGGATTAGGGTTTACACACTAAATTAGGTTATCCAAGCATAACACAGAGCTCCATGTTACATGCACATAGGTATAGGTCTTAAAAACATAGACACAAGTGCTCCAAGAAAATAAGAAAAGCCATACAAAGGGGACACTATCACCACCTGGAGGACACTACAAAAACATGGTGCTACTATCCATACTATTTTATACTATATAGTGAGTATAAAAACACTATAACGTTATTTATGATACTCAAAACTACCCAAAACTCATCTTTTAGAACCTAGATCATCCATAACAGTTAGTATTTAGATGAGTTTATATTTGTGCCTATTGATTACTATTTTTATAAATTCAAATAAGTTCAAATGATATAACAAATAAATGATTAATTTTTGCATATTTATTTGAGTTATTTAGATATCTCAACCCTTTAATCTAAACATAGGTTTTACATAGTTAAATGCTAAAAGATAAAATCCCCTGTATAGAACCCAAAGAGGAATGAAATAGTACTATGTAACAGATCATAATCAAATATAAATAGCTCAAAAAGGAAGCAAATGCTAATACATAGTATACCACAATAAAATATAGATTAAATGAAGCTTGAATTCAATAAATTCCAATAAAACAAAAATCTGGCATGTGCACACTTGATTTACTTTTAAGTAGTAATTTCCCATTAGTTTTCTAGTGACCTAGACAATAGCAATCTTAACAGAGTTCTCATAGTATGGGAAAATAAATTTGTAAAATGAGTATAGAGAAAAGGATACTGACATTATTATATTCACATTAGTTTCAAAACAAAGATAAAAACCATTGTACTTTGAAATGTTTGGGAAGAAGGTAATGTATCAATGTACTGTGACCAAAAAGAAAGAGAGGAGATAGGTTTTTCACATAGTTTACCACCCTTTACTTTAAAAAAATAAATATGAAGACAATAATAAATTTAGTGAATTACATTGTATATATTAATTGAATTTGATCCATTTGTACTAAAATCCTAGAAATTCCCTATCGATTTGTGGTTTCTAAAATCTATTCTAGTCTCATGGATTTAGAATTGAAGATGAGTTTAACTTATTTTTTATTTATTAAAATTGGTGTATTTTATAGAAAATACCAAAAAAGATAATCAAACATAAACCTCACCTACACGTACATATATTGGCAGTATTACCCGCATACATTTAGCACTATCTCCTATCCCTAATCTCACCCCAAAGACACATCCTCCATCTACATCTGCTAAATATCAA
>JARHVA010008868.1:0-12500 GCA_037957365.1 Torreya grandis | reverse complement strand
TTTCCTCAGACTTGAAACTAGATTAGTCTATCAAGTAAGCATGTAGGTGAATTTTTAGGGTCATGACTGTGTTTTAAGTTTTTAAATAAACCTGTTATAAATACTTCAAGATATCATTCATTTTATTGAGGTTCTCAAAATTTTATTGATTTTATATAATTTTATCAAGATGTTACCCTTTTATGGTATTTTAGTCATATAAAATGTGAAATTAGATGAATTAGGCATGGATAATATCACCCAACCTATAATTCCTCTATCTTTCTCACTCAACCCTTCTCAGCTAGACTCTCAATAATTCCTACTCACCTTTAGCTTCTCAGACTTAGCTTTTTGAGACCCAAACAACACTCTCAAACCTAGATAGATCCCCTTAGGTGTCATCCTCCTTAGACAGTAACACCTTACTTGGACAGGAGCATTAAAATATAGCAATGTCTTATTTTTGGCATTGTTATCCAAGTTCACTTTAACACCAAATGGATAGGTTTTCCCAATTCCTTTTCTTTTCCCCTATCAACCTAATTCAAGCTCATTTAACCTAAGATCATTAGTTTCCTTATAAAATTCCATTCAATTTCCATTCCGAAGGGTTGACACTCATTCATAAGAAAGAAGCAAGAATAAAAGCATGTATACTCAAGCACTTTTCCCTATTCTCTTTATACATCCTTCCAAGACCAATTCAAGCATATTTAAGTATTCATACCAATCCCTAGTCATCCAAAGTACATTCTAATTTTGCATCTAGACACATACATCACACAATTACACCAACCACTTCAAATGAGAGAAATAAATTAGCTTGATCCCTCTTCAGAGTATTTGTATATAAGCAGTGTGCCCATACACGGGGTGTGAAGTGCATCTAGTCTATCCTTTACACACTAACCAATCTCTCTTTCCTGAGTTAGGTATACAATTTTAAGTACTAAAAGCTCCTAAGGGTTTAGAAGATTGAATTAGACACATAATAATCCCTACACAAAATTAGGCTTCAATATTTCACTACCAAGGTCTTACAAGTCTATCAATCAAAACCTAAAAAAAACTAGACCACTAGGACAAAAGTGTCAGAAGTGGGAAACAACTTTGAAAAGGGAAAATAGCTCCAAAAAGTGGACTATAATTCCAAGTATTAGGGTATAAAGAGTTTGGCACTCATGTCCAATCTATAAACAATGTTTTGGGTCTTATTTGTGATAGTCTCCTATCCTTACATAGCAATTTCCAAATCTTGAATCATCTGCTTCGACCTAGAATAAGATAAGTTTGATTTATCTATATTTATTTTTATTTTTAGAAAAAATAAAATACATATCTATTTACACAAATTAGTAGGTTAATACAAAATCATATTTATTTATTGATTTACATTTACTCAAACCTTTATTTGCTTAGGAATTAAACACTTAATTTCGAAAAAAAATGAAACATTTGGTGAAACCGGCTTACTTCAAATTTTTGCATAAAAACACTAGAAAGTCTAGGGATAATTATTTATTATTTTTTAAATAATTTATTGATTTTTATGTAATTTAATAATTAAAAAACTATAAATTAATTACAATATTTTCAATAAGTTCATCAAAAGCCTAGTTTTCACATAGTAGGTCCTATTTCCATACATACACTTTCAAACCACTAGGAAAAATATACTATTAATTTTAGAAATATTTTTATATATTTCCTCATTTTTTCAAAATTAAAACTACAAATTTTCTATAATTTTTTCAAATTAGTACACTAATTTTGGAAAATTTCATTCAAAACCCTAGTTTCATCAAATACATTCTCAGGTATTTTCCAGTACTTTTTGCATAATTTTATAAAAATTTGGTTGCATATTTAACTTAGAAAAATCAATTCAAATTCAAAAGCTCATAGTATTTTGTAAAATCATTATTTGAATGTACTAGCTCCTTATTTTTTGTTTGAGGTATCACCTTACATTTATAGCCAGATTATTAAAATATTGCTCAACTATTTGCATATTCTTCTTACATTTCTTGAAAATAACAAAGAAACCATAATGGGCCCTATCATGTACTTGAATGATGAAGTTTATCATATGTTAGTACAAGGTTTCATCCTGTGCACTTCATGCGTAATGTTCATACTAAGGGATGATATTATGAAATTTATTGCTAAAATTATACAAGATTTACACATGCCGTTTTGCATATTCTATATCTCTACTATGGATAATCTTCAAGTTTCTTATGTTCAACATGTAAGAAATGTTATGTTACAACTCAAAGCTCTATACATAGTTAGACATAAACTCATTATATTTATCTTTTACTCTCTATTTGTCATATGGAGCCATTTCCAGATTCATTATACTCAACAAATGAAATTTTTTAAGTTGCATATCAAAAATTTCTATATATTCATGTAAAATATAACATTGTCTACCTCTTACTTGTTATATTATATGTGCCATACTCTTTATAAGTATATAATTGCACACATAATCACCCAAATTACATGCATTTCACTTCACATTAATGTTTTTTGCGTCAATGGATATAACTCATTGGGTATTTTTGAGTATCTTCCTATCATCACTAGATGATAGCAATCACTAGTGATTATATACATCCTTCCCTCCTTCGAAATTTGTATATCTAGCTCTTATGCCACACCTAATACTATCTTTATGCCTATAGTATATCATGAAGTCCATGTTATCATCCAAGTTTACAGAGATAGGTAGGTTGATATTACCTAGGGCCATAACTTTATTGCTCAAGCTAGTTCCCCTTTAGACATAGTTTCTCTTCTCAAACTCCTCTAATGATAAAATGTTTACAAGGATGTATTGTATACAACCATTCATAATACTATAATCCCTGTCTCCACTGAACCAACCTATGTTTCATCCATCCTCAACACAATGTAATGGACTGAAGAGCATATCTCTTTTTAAAAAGAGGATTTACCCCCATAACACATCATTGAACAACATCTAAATATGTATATTCAATTACAAATTAATGACGTTGGGGTCAAAAGAGTACTATTTGATTATTGTGTAGGCCTTAACATTTGCAAAATCTCATTTCTTAAGCATATTAACATACAACCCCATGATCTAGACCATTCTTGTATAAACATCAGAGGTTTTGACAACATCCCATGAAAAGTAATGGGTCAAATAACACTTAATCTTACCCTAGGGTCTAAGACATTACAAATCACCTACCAAGTCATGCCCAATGACCTTAATTATAACTTATTGTTAGGTTAGCCTTGGATTTATGAAATGCATGTACTTCCTTCCACACTCAACGCATGTCTAAAAATTAGTTACAAAGGTTACATATATGCATGCCAAATAGACCACAAACCTTTTAAATATTATCAAGTAGTTGAATCTCCACATAACTATATTCCACACTTTAATCTAGGTAGTATACCTACATAATTAATTACTCCCGGTACACCCTTAGATCATACACAAAATCAAACAATTCCAAATTTTATTGAAATACCCACACAAAAAAACAAATTTTCTTCACCATTTGCACTTAAATATCTAAATAAGATGGGCTATCAAGGTAAAGGACTTGGAAAACATGAACAAGGAATAGTCAATCTAATCAAGGCATCCACACAACATAAATTATATGGGATAGGATACTAGTTACACCTTAACCACATCAAATCCTCTCCAACCCTTTTGTAACACATACAATTTTGTCTAGCAATTACATGCACAAATAATATAGTCAATCATACTTCTACACTATCATTAATCTACACTAATCTTATTCAAAACATAGCTTCACCCAGTATGTTTTCATTAGATGAATTCTCTAATGATGAATTCCTCCTCCAAATACTTCATGTATATGAGGATCTCCCATCTTGTTACCATAAAAACTAATTTCCAAACCACAGAAATACCGTTCCATATTTTGGAGAAAGTACCAACTCCTCCCTTGATATACTAGTTAACTCAAATGATACTATGCCTACATATCTATACACACTCAATCATTCCACATTACTTAACAAAGAAATAATTAATTTCAATTTTAGGAATGTTAAGGATCCCCACATTATCTTTATTAGCTTCTACTGTAAAAAATGAAGAACATGATATTAGTCAAGCCTTAACAAAATTCCTTGAACTCTTTGCTTGGTCATATTTTGATATGCTAGGAATTGATACATCCATAGCAGTCCATCAGATTCTTTTATACCCTAACCCTAAACCAGTTAAACAAAAAATTCATAAAATTCATTCTAAGGTGGCTCTTTTATTCAAATATTAAATCCAACAACTCATAGATGTTGTTTTCATTCTCCCAATAAGACATCTTGAATAGATTTCCAATATAGTTCCTATCATCAAACCTAATTGGAAAATTTGATGTTGTTCTAATTCTAGAGATCTAAATAAAGCATGCTCAAAAGATGATTTCCCTTTACCCAATATTGATATCATCATAGAATCCACAATCAGATATAGAATGCTATCATTTATGGATGGTTTTTATGGTTATAATCAAATCAAAATTGTTGAAGAAGATCAATAAAAAACATCTTTCAAAACACAATGGGGCACATTTTGTTACATTGTTATGCCTTTCAAATTAAATAATGCTAGGGACACATATCAGCATACTATGACACACATCTTTCATGACTTAATTCACCATACTATCAAATATTATGTAGATGATATACTAGCTAAATCCAAATAATGACAACATCATGCCATTGATCTATAAAATATTTTTACACAACTCAGACAATACAACATATGATTAAACCCAAATAAATATGTATTCAGAGTTACGTCAGGAAAACTCTTTGGTTTCATTATATCTTAATGTGGCATTGAAGTTGATCCTAAGAATTTCAAAGCTATTATTGATATACCACCCATACCAATATAAAACAACTCCATTCCCTCCAAGGTAAAATCTAAGTAATTTGTCATTTTGTAGCTCAACTTGTTGATAAAACATAGTCCTTTATGCACTTACTAAAGAAAGATACAAATTTTATTGGGGACCAATCCTATCAAATTAGCTTCAACACAATCAAACAATATCTCTTTAATCTACCTATTTTAGTCCCACATATCCTAGATAAACCTTTCCTCCTTTATATCTCTACAACCAATCACTCATTAGGAACACTCTTAGCACAACATAATGATTAAAATAATGAATTCACAATTTTTTATAGAAGTTACACATTGGTCGATTATGAAAAAAATTATTCCCTAATAGAAAAATTATGTCTAGGATTAGTTTTCACTACACTAAAACTCTAAAATTACATGGTCAATAATGAAACTCACGTAATCTCAAAAGCAGAACCTTTGAAGTTATTACTAGTAGAACCATATCTTTCTAGCCACATCACAAAATGGGTCATGTTATTGATAGAATTTGACTTTAAAATATAACTCCAAAAATGTATTAAGGGCTAAATCATTATAGACCATTTGGAAGTAGCCCCACTATTAGATATCAACCCTTTAAGTGACACATTTAGAGATGATTTCACTAGATATTATACTTATATAGATACCTATACCATGTTCTTTGATGTCTCTTGATGCACATATGGTTTAGGAGTGGGCATTGTCTTTATCTATCCCTCTCGCCATATAATTCCTGTAGCATATTGATTATGTTTTTCATACACCAACTAGGTAGCAACCTATGAAGCACTCATTTTAGTTCTATTTGCTGCAGAATCCCTCAAAATCAAATCTATTCAAATATTTAGGGATTCTAAATTAGTGGTTAATCAAGTTAATGATGTTTATCAAACAAAAGAAGAACACCTTATCCCATACCATAATATGGTATAGTGTATATCCTCATAATTTAACTATTTTTCTATTGAGATCATTCCTTGAAAATAAAATAGACATGCATATGTAATAGATATCATGAAATCTCTCATTCCCATTGATATCAATGATGATCAAGCAATATTTACAATTAAATTATTACATTCACCATAAATATATAACATAAATTTGATCATTCTCTCCATTTTAGCAACCACACAAAGATCTACAACCCCTAAATGGTTTACTAACATTTACAACTTTCTAAAAAAATCTATTACACTAGACACTTTCTCCCAAAATGACAAATGTAAGTTACAAAAGCAAGCACTTCATTATGTAATTATCAGTGGGGACCTTTTCAAATGATCCTTTGATGGACACTTACTATGATGATTAACCTTCATAGAAGCCAAAATTACTCTAACTCAAATACATGATAGTGAATGTGGTGGTCACTTTAGTGGCAAAGCCATGTCACACAAACTTATCTGACAAGGGTACTACTGGCTTACCATGGAAGATGAATGTTGAAAAGATGCAAAGTTGTATGATAAATGCCAATAACATAATAATTTTTAGCATGCATTTTCATAACAATTACAACCTATTGTATCTCCATGGCCATTCATGTTATGGGAATTTGATCTCATTGGAAAAATCAACATGAGCCTACCAATGAACATACATTCATAATCACTAAAACATAATACTTCACTAAATGGGTGGAATCAGTTCCACTTCAATCTACCATATGTGAAAATAGTTATAGTGTTATCATGACACATAATATTTCAAGCTTTAGCTTACATGCTACTATAATTTTAGATAATGGAACATCATTCCAAAATAAAACTATAAAAAAAATTGTACCAAATACAAAATCCAACACACATTTTCCATTCTATGCTATCCACAAGGAAATGGTAGAGTAAAATCCACTAACAAAATAATTAACATCTTGAGTAAAATAGTAATCAAGTTTGGCAATGATTATCACAATAAACTAGTTTTCACACTATGGACCTATTGCACAAGTATTTGTATGACCACAGGGACTGCTCCCTATTCACTCATCTATGGCACAAAGGTAATTTTACCATTAGAATTAGAAATTCCATCCCTTTCTATCCCCCTAAAAGGTATTCTCAATAATGACCAGTAATGAGAAAAGCTTTTACACCATCTCAAATAATTAGACCATACATGTATTCAAGATGAATAACACTTTAGAATATACTAATAATTCATACAATGAGCCTACAATAAGTGCATTCACATCAGAGAATTTGAAGTTAATGATCTTGTTCTAAACGAAAACCTTCACAATGTCAATGCCAAGGAAGAAACTAAAGGGAAATTCAAAACAAATTGGCTAGGTCTCTACATTATTAATAAGAATCTTAGCCCTAAATTATATCATCTAACATCATTAAAAGGAAAGGAACTCAAAAACCCAATGAAATTTATGCATCTACACAAATTCCATGTATATTAGGTTCTTTCTACATATTTATTGTACATATTGTCTCTTGCACTTCTTGTACATATTTCAAATATATTTAGAAATAAAAAAATAGTAGAAAAACATAAAAAAAAAAAAAAAAAAAAAAAAAAAAACACCAAATACATTTTTTATTGTATGCATCATCCATGTTCTATATCACTACTATCATGCTAGAACTTATATTTGATATTTCATGCTATTGTATGTTGATTTTCTACATTAGCATGCTTCACTTGATCTTCTTTGAGTGTCTGTAGTGACACCCACTTATTTGATTGCTTCATTTAACCCATAGAGAGGGAATTATTACTTCTACATTTGACACATGCATTATTATATATACCTATTGGGGGCATATTCTACATGACTACACCATCTACGTTATATCATTCCTACACTACACACTCTAAGTTATCATGTTGATGTATATTACTTTATAGCTTACATAGAATATTAAATCAACATTTTAGTAGTATTTAACACTTGTGTATCTCTTAGGATATACCTAGTCTTGTACTACACATGTTTTGCATAATTTTACATTTGATTTGATTAGTAAAGTGTGCTTGTATCCTTACAATTATTATATGCTTTTGCTACATGCTTATCATAGCTTGTGTAATTGGATTTTCAATTCCATCTTGTCTTCTACTTGTGCCTTCAAACATTTACCAATTTCCTTTAATTATTTTTCATGTGTCTACATTAGGACATTTTCCAATTTCCTTTTTTATACTCCTCTATGTACCAATTTTGCTTATTTATTTGAACATACATTCAATTATTTTTTCAAGTTTGAGTGACATGTGCCCATGTCCCCTGTTTGCACAGCCCCTTCACCCATCTAATATGTTTCTTTCTTCTTGATTGTTGATTATTTATTGTTTGCTTATTGTTTATCAAATGTATGCAATGGCATGATCCATATCATGCATTTTCTTTGCTTTCTTGGATGCCATGATGGACATCATGCTCCATCCTTCTAACTAACAACTAACAATTAACATTTCTAGTCTAGTTCAGTATCATGCACATGCTTTCACGTAATTATATCTATGTATGCATACACCTATTGATCTAAAAATATATCAATACAAACATTGTTATATCTCAAAGCAAATTATCAAACATCAAATGCTTTATCATATATCTTTTAATAATTAACACACTTGTAGGAATCTTTTCTTCTGAGGGTAGTCATTTCATGTTCATCATTCTTACCCTAAAAAGATGGGGAATCCAATAGGTGTTTTTTCATAGAGATAAAACCTCCTATCATTTCAAATAGTGGAATTCAAAATAGTTAGTGTAGA
This sequence comes from Torreya grandis, assembly GCA_037957365.1. NCBI lineage: Eukaryota > Viridiplantae > Streptophyta > Pinopsida > Cupressales > Taxaceae > Torreya > Torreya grandis. Next base: position 3,859 of record JARHVA010008868.1, on the reverse strand, counting down.
ATCCAAAGGTTAAACTAGTCAAATTAGAATATAAAAATTAGAACAATCTCAGATCAGTAGTTAGTTTTCACACCAAATAGTAGCACCAAAAATGGACATTAGCACTAGAAATGGATAATAGTGCCAAAAATGGGATAGTAATGATAAAAATGGGGGTTTTCATATTTTAGTGCTCTTATCCAAGTAGAAAAACACTTAAGGTTTCTAGAAATAGGCAACAAGTTTAGTTTATGGATAGTTTTTACACTTCTAGATCCTTCGGATTCAATAGTTTTAGTATAATTTTTTTAGATACAAGGGTTTATCATACATGACATGATGGTTCTCACTTTCAATTTAGATTGGGTATTTGGCATAAATTCTACATCAAAATCCATGTTCTACACATTATTGATTAAGGGAAATGTGCTTGGCACATTGTTCTTCTTTTATTTTTATGTTTAGTTTATTCCAGGCATTCTCAATAATTTCATGCCTTACTCCATCTGTAGGTGGTTGGCACCACATTTGAGTTAAAATTTTATACAAATTTAGATTTTTGAGTACTTGAGTTCTTGATTCAGCTTTCATGTAGGCCTAGTACATTAGTTTCATATTGGTTTTCATAAAAGCCTAATTTCCATATTTTGAAATGGCCAAGAGTGACCTAGTTTCGAGTACACATTCAACTATCCATGCCATAGTATCAAATTTTTAGCACATTCATGGCCTCCACGAGCCATCTCATATGATATATATTTTATATTGGTATCAATTCATAGATTCATTTCATGGGGTAATAATGGAGCCAAAGGGATAGCATTTGTATTCTTGAGCCACCTATTCAGAGGGATTAAACATATAGTCCAGACATCAATTAGCACACTCATGATTCATTAACTTCACTTAGTTGGTTTGATGGAACCAAGGGGCTAGACTTTACATTATTGAACCAAATTTTGGGGAATTGAGTACTCAGATTCATTCATGATATTACTCTTCATTCAGTACATACTCAACACAATCTAACATCATAATAGGTTTTGTATTGGTTCACATACTCAGTGAGATGTATTCGTTCCTCTCTCTTCCTTTACTTAGCTTTTATACATTCTTATTTTAGATATATCATATCTAGTAACAACTGATCTACTTCATGTTTTTATTTGTAGATTCAAACATAATAGTGTGCTCTCTTAATGCACATCCAATGTCACACATCTTCATGAGATTTTCCCTTATGGGTAATTTCAAGTATGCTTTCTATTTCTCCTTTATGCTAGTATTTTGCTTTCTTGCATCACTAGAATAAACAGAGGGAAAATTTAATCATATAAAATATTAAATTAGATGATTTAGGCATGGCTAATATCACCCAACATATAGTTCCTCCTTCTTTCTCACTCAACCCTTCTTGGTTATACTTTCACTAATTCCCAATCATTCGTAGCATCCCAGACTTATCATTTTGAGACCCATGCAACACTCTCAGACCTAGATCCATCCTCCTAGGTCTCATCCTCCTAGGATAATAGGGGTGTCTTATTTATATCACTATTGTCCAAGTTCACTTTAGCACCAAATGGTCATATTTTCTTTATTCCTTATCTTTTACCCTATCATCCTAATTCAGTCTCATTTAACCCACAATCATAAATTTACCTATAAAATGTCATTCAATGTACATTTATAAGGGTAAAAACTCATTCATAATAAATAAGTAATAATACAAACAAGTACACTCAATAACTCTTCCCTATTCTCTACATATAGCCTTACAAGACCAATTCAAGCCTATTCAAGCATTCATACCGGTCCCTAGTTATGCAAAGTAAATTCAAGTTTCACATCTAGCTACATACATCATATAATTTCACCAAACACTTAAAATGGGAGAATTAAATTATCTTGATCCCTCTTTAGATTATTGGTATGTAGGTAGTGTGCCCACACATAGGGTGTGAAGTGCATCCAGTGTATCTTTTACACACTAACCCCTTCTCTCTTTCTCAAGTTTCCTATACAGGTTTAAGCATCAAGAGCTCCTAAGGGTTTAGAAGATTGAATCAGACATACAATGAGATCTATAAGGAATCAAGTTTTGATATTTCACTTCTAGGGTGTCACAAGCCTATCAAGAAAAACCCAAAAAACCATACCACCAAGACAATAATGCTAAAAGTAGATGATATCTCCAAAAAGGGACAACTCTAAAAAGTGGACTCTAATGCCAAGTAGCAAGGTGTTTAGAGTTTGGTGCTCCTATATAATCCAAAAACAAAGTTTTAGGTCCTATTTGAAATAGTTTACTATCCTTTAAAAATAATTTCTAGATCTTGAATCATCATCTTTGACCTAGAATAAGCTATCTTTGATTTCTCTATATTTCTTGTTATTTTTAGAAAAGATAAAATACATATCTATTTACACAAATAAATAGGTTAATAAAATCATATTTATTTACTAATTTACATTTATTAAGACCTTTATTTTCCTAGGAATTAAACACCTAATTCCCAAAGAGTATAAAATAGGTATCCACTTTTAGCTCACACCTTTCAAGGCATGGTTGTAGGTGCTCACTATGACTAGGTTTGAGCATAAGCTCTTGAAATTAGTCCTTATAAACCCTATCATGGTATTTAAGGTATTTAAACCTCATATAATATCTATTCTCACTATCTTACAAGGTTTTTTTTCTAGTTCATGATATTTTCAACCTTCTGTCTACTCAAATCCATAAACAATCTTATAGGTGTGTCTTAGGCTTCTTAGCTCAGTCCCTTGTTTCTATTGACTATACAATCAATTAGATGATCTTCAATGGGTTGTGTCACTAAATTCATATACATTAAATTTAAGTATATTTTATACTAACTTATTGGAGAGTAATTAATTTTTGGTTAACAAAGAGGATCTAGAGGCCTAGGGCTTATACGGTATCTTTTACTTCGAAAAGATGTTTATAGAGATAATTTAGTCTATAAACCCTTCTAAAATTTATCAAATATTTTATTATTGTATAAAACTTCTTAATATCTTATAAGTACTATGGCCATGCATCATGTCATCTTCAACCTATCCATATAGTCCGTACAGGCCTATAGGTATAAGCAACCCAATTTATAAGGTCTATGTGTAGTATTGTAGTCTCAACTCATTAATACCTTAAGATTTTTCTATATACTTTTAAAAGTGTTTATGGGTAAAATTCATCTCTCTCCTTGGCTTATACTTTATGATACAACATTATGGCATCTTCAAATTACACTCACAATCCATACAGACCTATGTATGGAAGAAAAACATGGGACTCTCATTAGTGGGTGTACTTGGACTAATATATTTATTTTCTCATACTTCCAGTAGTGAAATGATATCTCATAACCTTATGCAATCATATAATTCTTATATTTGAGCCAAATTTGGTAATCAAACTTGTAGCGGATTGTTTAAACATTGATAATGTTTCAAAATACAAAACATTAGAATATTATGAACAAGAATCACATATCATGGAAGTAACCATGAGAGACCTAAATTTTAGGTATCTTATATGAATGGTGAAGAATTTAGAACCTATTAATATGAAAAATATATTAAACAAAACAAAACTTGTAGTAGGATTGATTTAAATACCTTGAAAATCAAAACATGTTTCCCCTATTAAAGTAACTTCATGAAAATGAGTTAGCTAGTTAGACCACCATGGAAAGGAGATATTTGACATATAAAAACATCTCTTAAAAAAATTATTCTAAATACAATTTTTAAGTGGAGAAATAGATGCAAGAATAGACCTTTCCTAGATGTATAAGACATAATGACTTGATGTTAATCTTAGCTATTATTCATAAATAAGGTGCCATGAATCTATAAC